>NMUG010009821.1:0-11152 GCA_002855965.1 Monotropa hypopitys | reverse complement strand
TGGGCTTAATTTCCACATCACTCTCATATTTAAGTCCAAGAGATTGTTTATCATGATTTAAATATTTCTAAATTCTCTTAGAACTATTTTAAATTCATTTAAAGTCCCTTAGACTTGTTTTCATCTTTAAAATATTTTTCTAAGTACTTTACAATTCATAAGATTTATAATATAAGTTTCTAAAACATTTTCCATAGTTATATTATCAATAAGAAACTTATACGAAATATAAATCTTGAATAAAAAGTTTTTAGTATCTTCCCTTAGTCTCAATGGGCCTTCATTTTAAATATTTCAAAATTTGTACTAACTAGTATGGGCATACCGCCCGATATGCCGTCCGGCATACCGGTTCTATACCGGATTTTGGCAAAAATGGGCAGTAGGTTTGGCAAACTCGAAGGAACAAAATTTATACTAACCGACATACCGGCCGGTATGCCGGCTGGCATACCGGTCCCCTACCGGTTGCCTACCGGCCTTTGTAAAATGTGCAGATTCAAATTTGAAAAGCCAAAATATTTACAACTATGCCCCTACAATGGCTACAAACGGCTATATAAGTATTGAAGGCTATTTAATGCTTGCTAAAGACTTAGGAAGAGCTCTTACAACTCCTACAAGCCTTCATACATACAAGAAGCTCTCCAATAACACACACTCTCTCTTTCAAGCTCTATTCTTACACTTTTACATTGAGGTTCAAAATTGTAGTAGTTGTAGGCATTCATTGTTATATTTCTTACACCTACTTTGTAAGGAGAATTTACTTCTCCATTGGTTCTTGTTGCTTTCATTTATTGAAGACCAAAGAAGTGGTTCTTTGGCATTGAAGAAGGAAGGTGAGAGTCACCTTGAGAAGAAGCTCACTTGTAAGGGTTAGACAACTACCCGAAAGTTGTAAGGGTTTGTCAACCATCCGAAGGTTGAATAGATAGTAGAACTCTTACCACATTTGTGAGAGAAGTGGATGTAAAGTTGGAGATTAGATCCTCCAACCGGACCACTATAAAATCCTTGTCTCTCTCCTTCTCTCTCACTTGTTCTAGTCTCTTTCTATTTTCTTATCTTTCAAGTTTACTTAGTTTTATTTCTTTTTCATTGTCAAAATTAATATCATAGTTACTTTATCTATCTAATCATCAAGAACCAACTCAAAACCGGAAACCATGATCTCTTGGAACTAGACCCCCAAGAAACTAAGGTGTAACGTAAGGAGTTGCATTGGTGCTTTGAATAGATTGGGCATTGAACTAATTGATATTAATCTCCTAGAATCTTGCTTCTTGTCTTATCTAGTTCAAACTTGTAATTAGACTTGTCTTTTTTCAAGTAAATTTTTATTTGACTATTATTATTTTTATACCAATTCACCCCGCTCTTGGTTGCTCTTGGACCAACAGCAATGTTACAAGCCATGTGTGTAGCATCCTCGATAAGCCTTGCTTCTATCACTTCTTCTTCCAATGGAATTACCCCTTGAGGTCCAACTTCATGGTGACCATAGGAATCGTCCTAGAGTAGCCGTTATTACTAGAGAGATCTGAGTCGGTGCTAGTATAAGTATTTCCTGTATTAGCATGCATCTCCAAGGTAATTCATCTCCAAGATATCATATTTGTATTATAAGTGTGTGCCTTGCTTCCTGGCTCTTTCTTGTTCAGAAATTCATCAACTTATAGCTCTGATACCACTTTTGTCACGACCCATCCCGTTCATAGGATGAGCACATGACCGGCCAACGACCAAGCTCGTTAAAGGCCTAAGATAAAAGAGTCGAAGAATTTCTTAACAATATAATTATACGGAAGCGTGTGAACAAAAACCAGAGCAGTGCATTGATCTTCTCATTAATACATCAAGGTACATAATCAGGCTTAAGATAGCTAGTACAACAAAATTACAACAATATAACAAGTCTCCAAAAATTATCGATGTTGATTGCTGTCGTGCGCGAGTCAGAAATACTATTTATAACCGTGAATTACACTACTTATGAAGTAGCGGTAAGTCAGGTATCGATCACAAGGAAGGTGAATGATTTCTTTTAATTAGATTAAGTTCCTAAATTAGTTTGGAAAAAGAGAAGAGTTTGATTTGGTGTGTTTGATTTTAAACTAAGAACTAGAATTAAGTGCGAATTAACTATAATAAAAATGCATCTAGGATCCTCGAATCTACTTGTTCCACAAACTCAAGGTTCACAATATGCTCAAGGGTTATTGGAAATACTCAATATCCAATGGGTTCAAATCCCATTGAATATTGTCGAGAGGTATCCACAGATTGCCGGATAGTATAGACTATCGCCTCGTGGCACGATCCGTCTTCCAAGCACAATCTGTCTCAATCGACACAGACCGTCTAATAGCACGGATCATCTTACGGTGCATAATCTATCTCACCCTAACAACCAGAATCAATAACACACCATTGTATGAACGACAATTGTATACCGGAAAAACAATCACCAAAAGATAGAAAGAATTACAAACTTCATTTAATAATGAAAGTACAAGTTCATACAATCAATTCCACATAAACCATTAAATTAAACCAAGAGTGGGGGAAATACAAGCTTCATCGATTACCTAGATGAGAGATCCTTAGCCGGCCATGGAGGTGGAAGCCATGAATGAAGGAGAAGAGAGAAGAGAGATGAAAAGAACAAATCTGTCTTGAGTAGCCACCAATGTTAATCACAAGCCAAAAGATGATTATAATTAACCCTAGGCATTTCTTTTATACCCCAAGGATCTAAAATACCATAAACACCCTTAATGAGGTGTTTAGGGTTAATACAAAATGAATTAGAATGATAAAAACCTGAGTTATGCCCATTATTTCCCACATCAGGATTGCCACTGCGCATTCTGCTACCGGTTGCGCCATCAACCACAACCGGTTATGCTATAATTCTAGGAAGCTATCAACTTGGCGCAACTAGTTGTGCTTTGGACTGCTAACGGTTGCACGAGGCTCTATGGTTGCTCGCTGAAGGCTATCTGCAGGTCTTCTTGGGACAGAGGGGAACCAATTGCTCATGTGGTCACAACTGGTTATGGGACAGTCAGTCCTCCTTTGTTCTCTCTTGCTTTTCTTTGTTCTTTGGACCTCCTTTCATGTTTTAGCCTTCTTCAATATTTCTCAAATCTTAACCATCTTCAAAGCCTCACATAAACTTCATTCTTTTGTCCTCGATTGATCCAATTGGGTATCATTAGCACGTTTTCGGCTTAATTCTTGGAAAACTAACTAAACTCCAAAACACCACAATGTTTATTAGATAAGGGCTTTAGAACTAATAACTTACATAATTAAGGTATATAAATAGGTATGTTAGCATACCTATTACATTCCTCAACTTACATTTTGCTTGTTCCTTAGCAAAAAAAATAAAATAAAGCAAGAGATAAAAATAAAAATAAAAACCAACAGAACATAATCAAGTAAATAAGTAAAAACATGGATAGTTCCTTTAAACTCCCGGGCATCCCCAGTAGGACGAGTGAGGTCTTATGGAAGTTTTTAGCAATGACTTCCCACAAAACCTAAAGAATTGCCTCTACAAGATCCATCAATGGTGCAAACCAAAACTCAAAAGCAAAAGAAAGATGCATGGCTCATTACTTTGACAAGTGGGCAAACCAAGTTCACTATGCTAGCGAGATGAAAACAATTAGTGGCACAAACTATTAATGTGTAATGTGATCAAGGCTTTTTCGTCGCTAGTAAGAAAACAACCCCAAAAGTCTATCCGGACCGAGTCTCGACTTCAATTCTCACTGTGTCATGCACTCAACAAGTAATACACTAGAAACAAGGTTAATATATAAACCCTCTCTTATGTGCAGACGGAAGATGTATATATAGAAAATCATGACATTCTGCACATTTTGACACGCAAAGAAGCTATATTTAAGTGGGGCGGTCTCACGACTAGAAATGCATAGCAATTGGGTTTATCTTCAAGATTAGCATGCACAAAGTGATTACCGACCTATAAGATCAATTATGACTTTTTCTCCAGTTGTAACATTAGGTAAAGGAAAAACTGTGTCGGACACGTGTCAAATACGTTTCGGACAACTATCGGGCTAAGGGTATTATGTATGACCCTTGAGAATGGCTATAGACACAAAATAGAGGGCAATTAATGAACGGAGCCCATAAATCAATCCTCCCTTCTTATTCATTTCTTTTCAACTATGCCAATTCTTTTTCTTTTCATTTTTCCAAAATACGGATGTTTCCACCATTGAAGCATTTTTGCTTCATTTACAATGAATTAGGTGACACCTCCCTTTTTCTTTTGATTCCCATATATTATTTTTGAATTTTTCATACTTTTCTAGGGATAATGGGGGTGTACCATCAAAAAAAAATCAACACCTAATTACTCCAAGTACATCTTAAAATTTGACCATTCTCAAGGAATTTTATGAAAATATGTGGTTCAACAAGAAAATGGCTCATGTGAGAAGGCTCAAAAGGGCTAACAAGGGTTGTTTTTCCCCAAAGGAATGAACCGGCTCAAAAATTTCAAAGAATACCTACTATCATATCCTAAGGTCAATAACAAACACACATGCCAAGTATAAAGTGGATAATGATAATGATGAATTCCCAATGCTATTCAACAAAGATAATGAGACCAACTACGAATTTTATTTGTTCTTCACAACACAAGAGTTCATGTGACACCACTCCAAGGAAGGTAAGGCTCTAAAGCTCTATTGGGCATAAGTCTTCACTAATCGCAGCCTTCTAGACAGTCAAGATGTAACTTACCAGCGACTCTAGCCTGTTTTACGTAAAGTGCAAATGTATTAACTAGTAGGTGCCAAAAAAAGATTTCTAATGCAAGCTAGCAAAGTGACCTAAGATGACACCTTCAAGTCAAAACAATGTTCAACAAGTTCTACTCGTGCTTATGAGTTAAGGCTTGCATTATTCTCAAAATCTATGCAAAGGCAATTTATTCTAACAAAAAAAAGAAATAAAATAAAGAAAATGCTAGTTTTTTCCACCCCTCAACTTGAAAAATACTCCGTCCTAAGAGTTTGAAAATAATAAAGCTAAGAGGGATGTGGGGAATGAGGGGAACGTAATGGACCTCATCCCTCAACTTGAATCATGCCATGTCTCCAATGCAGTGAAGCAAGGAGACAATCAATATAAATAAAAGGAAAAATGGAAGAGGGTGGAAGAATTTGTACGTACCTTTGTGGGAGGTAAGTCAACCTCCCTAGACTTCGACCAAGTGTGAAGTTTTTATCCACTGATCCTTCACGCGGACAAAACGAGTCATACTTTTCTTCCCGCTTGATTCACTTAGCAATAGTTTAGAGAAGGAATCTCTTGGTATTTCTGGGTAGGTTGGTATACAGGAGGTAGCTCTCTAAGGTCACACTTTGTGGCTAAACCTTGAGAGCCTCCAATCCCCTTTCCCTTCCATCCATACTTTACTGAGATAATTCAAGATAAAACATTGCTAAGGCTAACTACACAGGTAGCTATACTAGACCGGCAAGCAGCCATTCGAGCACGGCAAACACTAGAGGTATTTCAACCTCCATAGATTTTAAGTCTCCTAGACTTTATTCCTTTATTCCTTTTTCCTTCGAAACAATTTGAACTTGAACTTGAATGGCCACATGAATTTGTTCTTATGGCATTTTTTATAGTTTATGATGTCAGGATCATGCCATGGTGGATCAAAGCCCTCTCTCCATAATAATAAAAATAGATAAGTACATGGGAGAGTCAGAGTAGGACTTGTGCCACACATTGGCACATGATCTTTTGGCCAAAAGGTCGTGGCCAACTCACAGATAATCGTATTAAAAGTACAAGGAGAGGATATGCATTGGTTCCAAATCCCTCTCCTTATTACAATCTAAATATACTCCCTTGCTTTCAATGTACTCCCTGCCCAAATGAGACTCAAGTATGGGCATGTCCTTAGAAAATGTTTCCACCATCTTAGGTAGTGGAAAACTAGCAATATATGGTTCGGGATCCTGATGCATGGATAAACATGATTCACTCAAATGAGGAGTGGTGGATAATGGCAACAAGGGTTCCAAGGAAGTTGACCATGCCTGAATATCCATAAGAGGTGTGAAATCTAACACGGTGTTAAACTCTGAAATGGACTGGTCAATATCAAAATCCTCAAAACCAAAGTGTTCAAGATAAGTTTTAAGAGGATCTTCGGCAACAATCAATGGTGGTACTTCCTCAACCAACTCTTACACGACATTAACTGCATTGCAGTTCTCTTGAGATGGAGTTGAAGGGGAAGTACCGTACATGTTGAGATTCAATTTCATGTTTCCAAAATATACCTCCATGACACCACTTCTCACTGAAATATATGCATTGACAGTGGAAAAAAATGGACGCCCCAATATTATGGGAGTTTGATGCCTTAAAGACATGGGGTGAACAGGTTCAGTGTCAAGAACAATAAAACCTGCACGGAAATAAAAATTGCTGATCTTGACAAGAACATCTTCCAACACTCCCCTCGCCGGCTTCATGGATCTATTAGCCAATTGTATAATGACTGACGAAGGCTTGAGATCACCAAGTCCAAGCTCCTCATACAAAGAATATGGGAGCAAGTTGACACTAGCTCCTAGATCAATGAGTGCCCGGTTTATGGTATGTGTGCCAATGATACAAGATATTGTGGACACTCCAAGATCAGGGAGCTTTGGTGCCATATCCACTTGCAACACGACACTGACTTGGTGGGGAGTGAGATAGGTTCAAGAATTTTCGCTCAAGCCTTCCTATTATGGGTGCACAAGTCCTTAAGATACTTGGCATATAAAGGGATTTGTTGGATGGCATTGAGCAATGGCAAATTTATTTTTACTTGTTTGAATACCTCAATGACTTGATCATTGGTAGCACCCTTTTTTCGGAAGGGGAGGTGCATTGAGGCATTCAGGGAAAGGTGACTTAGGGATGTAAGATAGGACTTCTTGTGAGTCCGAAGATGATGGAGAATCTGAGGCAATCTCTTTTCCTTTCGACACTACAACATTGGACCCAATAGATTGAGACTTTGTCTCTTTAGGTTTGGGGTCCTTAGGAGTGGTCTCAATCTGTTTCCCACTCCGAAGGGTGGTGATAGATTGAACTTGCTCATGATGAACTGAGTCCTCTATATGATGCACACCCCTAGAGTTTGAAACAGCCTGACTAGACAATTTCCCTTCTTCCCGTCTACTCCACTGATTGCTAGTTGACCCAATTGGGTTTCTAATTTTGACATCGATCGGGTTTGTGAGTGGGAAAGTTGAGTGAGCAATTGGATTTGGTTTGCTTGTTTTTCAAAGGTTTTAAGGCCTTTTAAAGTGTTTCATTGATAACAAGATCTAACTGAATATGGGAAGGGGTTGCCGAATGCTAGGGTGGTGGTGATGGGTGAACGACCTGAGGATAGGAAGTATTCGGGAATGATGGCCGTGGTAGGGTGACATATTGCTCCCTTTGCGGATTAGCATATTGCTCTTGGCCGTGGGGTCGCCATGAAAAGTTAGGATGATTCTTTCACCCAGGATTGTAGGTGTTAGAATATGGGTCATTTGTTTGGCGACCAAAGCCTTGAGCAGCATTAACCTACTCCTCCTGTGCCGGTTGTTGGGGTGCTAAGTAGCACTCCATGACAGTGTGTCCCGGATGAGCACATAGTTGGTAAACCTCTGCAATGACAGGATGTTGTGTGGACTGTAATGGATTCTGGCCTAAAACTAACAAGCTGTCAAGATTTTTGGCCAAAGAATCGACTTTTAGGGACAAGTCCTGGTGTAGGCCCACTTGGTGCACACCTCTTGGTTTGCTTGAGGTGGGCGTGGACTGGTCATTGGTCATACGAGAGTCATGGTGGTGCCATGAATTTTTAGCAAAATGTTCAAAAATTTCCCACCCCTCATTTTTATTTTTGCACAAAAATATACCACCACAAGATGCATCAATCATATGGCGGTGTGTTTCAATCAAGCCGTAGTAAAAATTTTGTACCAACTACCATTTGGGGACTTTGTGATGATGGTATTTTCGAATAAGATCGTTCAATCTGTCCCAAGTCTCATGGAATTGTTCACCCTCCAATTGGGTGAAATTCATTAATGCACGACGGATTTGGTTAGTCTTGCCAATTAGAAAATATATTTTTTAAAAACTCTTGTTGGCATTGACTCCAAGTGGTGATGCTTCCCGGTGTTAAAGTTTGAAGCCATTGTTTGGCTCTATTCTTCAAAGAGAAAGGAAAGAGCTTCAACTAGAGAGCATCATCTGTAAAGTGTAAAATCCACATCGTGGAGCAGATATCCATGAACTCGGTCAGATGTGTATAAGGATCCTCATTTTCATGCCCATGGAAATCTGGCAACAAGTTTAAGAGAGTGGGCTTGATTTCGTAATGGGTGGCCATCAGGGCAGACTGTCTAGCACAATTTGGATCCAAAAATGAACTAGGTGAAAAATAATTCTTGAGGTCCGGATGTGGTTGACTGATGACACCTACAAGTACTGGTGGAACATGAAGATTACCCATGGCAACAAATGCTTCATTGTTGATGTCGCCGATTAGGTTGGTGTTGTTTTCATTATCTTTAGCCATTGGAGTCAGAAGTCGACTCTTAGATTTGGAACGATTTATTCTGGCTGTTCTTTTAATTTCAAGATTTATGGTTTCGAGCTCGGGCCACAAGGATTGGCGACCAAGCATAAAATGCTAAATGTAACCTATAAAAATCACTTACAGAACTCTTTGGGCAAAGTCAATAACTCCTTCCTAGAGTTGCAAGTAATCTCTACAAGCTCCCTGTAACTTCACGAAACCACAAGCGTAATACCGAAAAAATAAATAAAGAAAATAAATGGAAAAGAAAACTAAAACTACAAACTAACAAAAGAAACAAAATCTAACTAAGGAAACCATCTGACCTTCCCCGGCAACGGCGCCAAAATTTGGCTGTTGTCGTGCGTGAGACAAAAATACTATTTATAACCGTGAATTACACTACTTATATAGTAGCGGTAAGTCAGGTGTCGATCACAAGGAAGGTGAATGGTTTCTATTAATTAGATTAAGTTCCTAAATTAGTTTGGAAAAAGAGAAGGGTTTGATTTGGTATGTTTGATTTTAAACTAAGAACTAGAATTAAGTGCGAATTGACTATAATAAAAACGCATCTAGGATCCTCGAATGTACTTGTTCCATAAACTAAAGGTTCACAATATGCTCAAGGGTTATTGGTAATACTCAATATCCAATGGGTTCAAATCCCATTGAATATTGTCGAGAGGTATCCATAGATTGCCGGATAGCATAGACTATCGACGCGTGGCACGATCCGTCTTACAAGCATGATCTGTCTCAATCGGCACGGACCGTCTAATAACACAGATAATCTTACGGTGCATAATCTATCTCACCCTAACATCAGGAATCAATAATGCACCATTATATGAACAACAATTATATACCGGAAAAACAATCGCCAAAAGATAGAAAGAATTACAAACTTCATTTAATAATAAAAGTACAAGTTCATACAATCAATTCCACATAAACCTTTAAATTAAACCAAGAGTGGGGGATATACAAGCTTCATCGATTACCTAGACGAGAGATCCTTAGCCGACCATGGAGGTGGCGGCCATGAATGAAGGAAAAGAGAGAAGAGAGAAGAAAAGAACAAATCTGTCTTGAGCAACCACCAATGTTAATTCCAAGCCAAAAGATGATTATAATTAACCCTAGGCCTTTATTTTATACCCCAAGGGTCTAAAATACCCTAAACACCCTTAGTGAGATATTTAGGGTTAATACAAAATGATTTAGAATGATAAAAACCCGAGTTAGGCCCATTAGTTCCCACATCAGGATTGCCACTGCGCACTCTGCTACCGGTTGCACCATCAACCGCAACCGGTTACGCTATGGTTCTAGGAATCTATCAACTGGGCATAACTGGTTGCGCTGCTATCGGTTGCACGAGGCTCCGTGGTTGCTCACTGAAGGCTGTCTGTAGGTATTCTTGGGACAGAGGGGAACTGGTTGCGCGTGTGGCCGCAACTGGTTGCGAGACAATCAATCCTTCTTTATTCTCTCTTGCTTTTCTTTGTTCTTTGGACCTCCTTTCATGTTTTGGCCTTCTTCAATATTGTACAACTCTTCACCATCTTCGAAGCCTCACATAAACTTCATTCTTTTGGCCTCGGTTGATCCAATTGTGTATCATTAGCACGTTTCCGGCTTAATTCCTGGAAAACCAAATAAACTCCAAAACACCACAATATTTATTAGATAAGGGCTTTATGACTAACAACTTGCATAATTAAGGCATACAAATAGGTATGTTAGCATACCTATCAAATGCTATACTATTGCCAGCTTGTCCTTCTTCTTGACCTGAAATGGTTTTAGAAAATGCATAAGCTAAAAACCTAGAGTGAATCTCTATTTACCGTAGTACAAGTTTCATGGATTAACAATATCATTCCTGAACGATCAGATCCACAGTCAAAATATAGCTCAAAGGCTTAAATTTTAATAGCAATAAATATGCTTCACCATAATTTCTCAGCTTTATCATTTGTTGTGATTATAGTTCAACCTGTATATTTATTTTCCAAATCTGTAATTCATCGTTTAGCCTTTACCATATAGACTCATCATTTAGTCATTTCTTTCAATTTATTCCATTTGCCCCTTTCATATGAGCATTCATCATCTCATCAATATAGACATCTAGTCTTTTTGCTTGTGTTGTATAAGCGTTTATTCATTCATGGCACTATACTTGTATCGTATAAGTATATTCATTTCATAGCATTATGCTTGTGTCGTATAAGTATTTATTCTACTCATATCTAAGCCTTATGCTTCGGTCATATAAGCATATCAATAATCGGCTCATAACTGTGCTTTTGTCATATGAGTAACTTATTTCCGGTTTATCTCTATTTCAATTTCATTCCCAATCACGGCATGATGTGCTGACAAGAAGTCCATCCCCAGAATGACATCAAAATCTGTCATCATCAGAGGGACTAAATCTGCAGAAAGGCGTCTACCCTCTACCTCCAAATCACAGTCGGGATAATAAATATTCACCTCAACGATTTT
>NMUG010009820.1:0-11153 GCA_002855965.1 Monotropa hypopitys | reverse complement strand
CAAAAGAATCTTAATTTGTGTCAATGACGATGTATGGAGCACTTGTAAGATTACGATTCTGACTTGCAGTACCATCCGGGTAAGGCCAACGTTGTTGCAGATGTTTTGAGTAGAAAGCCTTCTCATTTGGCTAGTTTGTCCATTCTTGATTGGAAATTGGTTGGTGATCTCCAACCCTATCTTGCTTATTCTGAGAAAGTTAGCTCTCAAACTACCTTATGCTATATGACCATTCATTCTGCGTTATCTCAGAATGTTATCGAGGCACAAGCTAGTGATGATGAGGCTACCGTTTATCGCTCTAAGTTCTTGGATGGTGAGGCTAATCCTGGATGGATGGCCTATGCATATTTGAGTATTCGCTTCCATGGTCGGCTATTCGTTCCTGCTTCTTGTCGTGAGATTATTCTTCATGAGTTTCATCACTCCGCTTTTGTCGTTCATCCTGGTGGAACAAATATGTACTATGACCTTCGTCATCAGTTTTGGTGGCCGGGGATGAAACGGGATGTTGCCGGATTCATGGCTAAGTGCCTTACTTGTCAGCAAGTTAAGGCCTAGAATTAGAGGCCTGCTGGTTTGTTGCAGCCCTTGCCTGTCCCCGAGTGGAAGTGGGAGCATGTGACCACTGATTTTGTAACCGGGTTGCCAAAAGCACCAAGTGGATTTTATTCTATTTGGGTTATCATGGACCATTTGACGAAGTCGGCACACTTCTTGCCCATTAATGTTACTCAGTCTTTGGATTCTTTGAGTAAGCTATATATCTATGAGATTGTTCGGTTGCATGGTGCCCCGTGTTCTATTGTTTCTGACCGTGATCCCCGATTCACTTTTAGATTTTGGCATAGCTTGGAAGCTGCCATGGGTACCATGATTGTTTTCAGTACTGCTTTTTCATCCTCAGATTAATGGTCAATCTAAGCATACCATTCAGATCTTAGAGGACATGCTTCGTTATTGTGTTCTTGATTTCGGTGGTGGTTGGTCCGATCATCTTTCTTTGGTAGAGTTCGCCTATAATAATAGTTTTCAGTCGAGTATCAGCATGGCACCTTTTGAGGCATTGTATGGCCGCCCGTGTAAATCTTTTGTGTGTTGGTTGGAAGTGGTGAATCAGCTGTTTTTGGCCCCAAGGCAACTCATTAAATTACCGAGAAAATCAAATTGATTCGTCAACGTTTGCTTACGACTCAAAGTAGGCATAAGAGCTATGCCGATTGTCGTCGTCGTCTCCTATCTTTCAAAGTTGGCGACCATGTGTTCCTTAAGGTTTTGCCTAGAAGAGACATTTCTCCTTTTGGGAAGAAGGGGAAGCTAAATTCCCCTTATATTGGTTCGTTTGATGTTATTGAGAAGATTGGTGAAGTGGATTATCGTCTGGCATTGTCGGTCAACGTCTCTAATGTTCATGATGTTTCCCATGTATCGATGTTGCGTAAGTACGAACCGAATCCCTCACATGTGATCAGTTGAGACAACCTATCCGTATTCTTGATTCTAGGGGGCAAGTTTTCCGAGGCAAAACTATACCATTGTTGAAGGTGTTGTGCTTAAATCATGGCATTGAAGAAGACATGTGGGAAAGAGAAGATGAAATGAGAGTTAAATACCTGGATTTATTTTGATTTCATTGTAGTTCTCTTTCCTTGTATCAAGTTCAGGTTATAGTCTATCCTTTTGTTGTGGATTTCGTTGTAATTCTCTTTAGTGTTGTCTCCCCTTTTGCCTCTACCTTTTGTTAATTTCAAAGACAAAATTCTTTTAAGGGGTGTAAGATGTAACGGTTGAGAATTTATTAGATCGAATCTTGAATATTAATTCTATTCTTTGGGTTTGGATTGATTTTTAATCTCAAAATCTTCTCTTGATTGATGGTTGGTTGACCTTTCATAGAGAATTCTGTTATGAATCCAACGCAACTTGAATTGTCCAAATCGGAGTCTGGACGAAGAAATTTGGTCCAAAACTCTTTGACAATAGTTTTAGTAGTGTGACTGAGCTTAGCACAACCGGTAGCGCGAATTGGGGGCACAACCGGTAGCGCCTTCTTCTCTGCAGCAAATTTGGGAAACTACCAGCTTAGCGCAACCAGTAGCGATTTAGGGTGCATCCGGTTACGGTTGCACAGACTACGATTCTGTAGATTATTCTCGGGGGTATTTTGGTCATCTCCTACACTTTTTAACCCAACCAAAAATGTGGCAAAGACCTAAAAACATTCAGAACACACTCTCTCTACCTCTCAACACTCTCACTCTAAAATCCTCTCACTTCCCTCTTGAATCCAAGGAGCTTGGCTAAGATTTTGGAGAAATCTCAAGGTATAATCGCGTAGATGGCGTCCTCCTCTTCGCATTGATGTGCATAGTTCGTGCCGCTCTCAAGAACCCCTCACCTAGGGTTGAGTAAGTCTTGTGTTTGAATCCATTCCAAGGTAGGGTTGCTTATTCTCTTGTGTATCTCTTGATGGGTTACTTTCTTCCCCCTCCATTTGTTAAGTAGGATGAGTATATTTCGTTGTTCATGTTGTGGGCTCATATAACCTCAAATTGGTTGAGGGAATATGTTCTATTGGATCTTAATCAACTTCCCGTGTCATCAATTTCAAGATTCCCAAATGATGTTTTGAAAACCCCAAAATTGTGTAAAACCCTAATTTCGGGTTTTGGTCAAATGTTGAAATTGAAGGATTATTATTGAAATAGATGATGGAAAATTGGTCCTATGACCTTGTAAACATTTTAATTGGAGAAATTAAATGTCAATTTTAAAAATCATGCTTGGTCATTTTGGGCGATTAGGGGGTGTGGATGCCCTAATCCTAGAACATTAAAGGAAGTTTTTAAATTGACCATTTACATGATAGACGAGTTGAGTTGGCTAATTTAATCATACAAGAATTTCATTCACTGAGTGATTACACTCACTACATTGCGCAATGGGGGTCTACTGGAGCCCTTGCTAAGGTAGGATAATTCTGAAAAACATACGGTTGGTAGCTGGTAGGCGACTAGCGCGGAGCAAGACGAAACTCAATAAAATCTTAAGAATGTGATTGTATCTCCCTTAATTTCGTTAGGGTTGAGATGCGATATTTGAAAGAAATATTTCTTCTTGATTTCGTCAAGTTGAGCATTTGAAAGAAACACTTCTCCTTGATTTCGTCAAGTAAATCTTATAAAAGAAAACCCAATAGTTTTGGAAATAGAATTCTGCAAAGAAGTTGGAAAAGAATTTTAAATTACGAAAGGGTCCTCATCGCATGTGTTAGTATTTTTAGTGTTGACTATTTTCTGGGACGAATATTTAAATTTGTCGGACTTGCGTTTTATTCAGATTAACTCATTTTTAATTATTTAATTCAATAAATTCAATTTAGCGCTTGAAACCTTATTTGATAATTTCACGATAAAATAATCTAATTTATTATCTTGTATTTTATTTGGAAAAATCATTTTAGTTATTTAATTAATTTAATGATTGAAATGATATGACGATTGAAATTTAGTTAGAATATTATTTTAATTCATCTTAGTTATTTGATTAAAGAAACCAACTTAATGTTTGAAATTTAAATTATAACATTATGTTAAATTTTGTTAATTTCAATTAAAGCCAGAAATCATTTTACAAAATCATTTAATTTATTATGTTATTAATGGTTGGTTTTAAAATTTGCAGGCCCAAAAATCATATTGAAGCCGAATTCTAATAAAACTCAAATCAAATATCGGATCCATGCTCCAACCCGGATCTAGCAACCCAGTGGACATTTCCAAAACAACACACGGGTCATTCCATCTAATGAGCAAAATCGCAGGGCAACTGGAAATTCGTTTTAGATGCAAATCGCAAGAATTCCAAAATCAATCGAGGGTTTCCATCAATGGGTTTCATCTACAGTAGAAATCACGATTCAAATCACAGAGATTCGCGAATGACCGAGTGTTTCGAAATCAAAACAGTAGAGATTCACGCGATGGGTACAAATCGATTTCAAACCAATCGAGATTCTTCGCAGCAAAATCAAATTGCGATTTCAGTCGAGGTTCTCAAATTCGCAGAAGACCATCTGGGTTTCCAAAATTCTTATCTCCAAATAGCGGTAACTACACATCGTAGAGCATCATTCGGGTTCTGATAAAAAAAATTGCACAGTAGAGTTTCCGAGAATTGCAGTAGATTGGGTTTCCATTTTCAGTCGTGAAGCAGGAGATCGAGGGAGATATCCTGCTACGGGTTTCGCAGAATCAATTCTAGATTTGGGCTTCGCAAAAATCGCACAACGGTCGTGAGGGGTTTTTCTTTACCGTTGGTCCGTAAATGTGGTTGCAATCGCACATATATGGAGATATATATAGTGATACACGATATATACACAGATTGAGATTCCAAGAGGCTGTGCACGGGTAGAATAGAGGCAAGGAGATAGAAATATGGAGTAAAGGGTGAACATACAGAGGGATATATCGAGTAACGTGGGTTGTCTGGGGTCTGAAAATTGATTGATAGAGGGAGGACTTAGATAGGGGTTGGAATTTTACAGGATAGACATTGTAGATGAGACTTAGTGATTGACAGAATAGATAAAGAGAGGAAGTCTGAGCGAGATTAAGGGGGTTCGCATACATTGGAGTTCTGGGCTTGAACGATTTTTGGCAGAGGGTTTCGAGACCGAGGGAGAAGAGTTGAGTCAAGGGTCTCTGATATTGATGAATACACAGAGACTGAGAATTCATTTTGATACAGTTTCAGGGCACCCACATTTTACACAGATCTAGTTGATGTTTTGAGATTGAGAGACATAGTGTAACTCATATACGAATCTATTTGTTGATATCCAATTTTGACCCAATCCCGAAAGTCAACAAAATAGTCAAATCAGACTCCGAACAAATCCAGATGCAATTCCAGGATGTCAGGACTTCCCGCAAACAATGCCGACAGCAGCCAACGACAATGCAGCAATGAGCGAACACCGATAAAATGTTGAGGAATATTTATCCGAAATCAAAATTTCAATCCGACCAGAGGAACAAGACAAACAGTAACCGAACGGCCGACAGAAATCCTTTTTGCATGCTTCATGCTCCGGAATCAGCAGAATTTCGCGTGAGCATCCGAAATCGTGTTTAGGAATGGAAAGTCGATGGCAATTTCGCTACCGAGAAGTCTGCATAAAAATTGAATCCATCCGAGCAAAATTCAGAATTCAGTCAAAATGCCGCGCCGTTCATTTTTACCGCGACGACAAGCCGATGTCAGAATTGAACAAAGATAATTTTCATGAGCATCATTTGAAGAGGCGAACATTTACTGATAAATGCAATCGACGGATAAAAAGCAGTTCAAGGCGCAACATCCTCTCCTCGTCAGAGCAGAAATGCCGGTTTCCAAAAGAATTTCAGAGAAGTGGCCGGAATGATCCCGTGATAATTTTTAAATTCATGATTTAATTCAAGCATCACAAATATCTACTTCAAATTTTCAGAGACGGAGCCGAGCATAGGGCTAAGCAAGCGCATATCAATGGTCCGGATCAATTTATAGACCCGAGAAGACTTTGGAATTTCTTTTTCATTTTAATTTTATTTCATTTTAGATTTTCGGCGATTAATTTGACCTCAAATCCACTCCAACAATCAATCCAAATCACCAAATCTCCTTTGCTGCGCACTTCCCAAGAAAAATCATTTTTGTGAACATGTCGCATCTATAGATGTGACATGCATACTTCTATAAAAACCCCTCTCCCCTCTTGGGAGAGGACCCCTTGATCATTGAAGATCCAATTCACACTCCAGAGAAAAATCTATCTGAGCAGAACCATCTTTCAAACCCAAAAACCCTTCTAAAAATCATCCAAACTACCTCAAATCTTTACCAACTTTCTCCAACCTTTCAAACCTTCAACCAACCTCAAAATCCATCCAAGAACATCTCTTTCAAGCCAAAATCCAGAAACCAAAAGGCTTAGCCATCAAGTTCAAACCACAAAAACTTCTAACCTATCTACCAAAAAGTCCCGAAAATCATTCAAACTCTGCCGAACCTCTGCCAAATTTTCTACAAGCATTTTGTTTTCTATCTTCTTCTTGTTCTTTGAGCATTTTCTCGGTAGAACGTTCTAAGTTATAGTTTAGTATTAGTATTGGTTTTAATCCGGATACTATACTTCATTATAATTTACAGAACTTACCGTTAGAAATTTTGTTTCCGAAGTATAATTAGTCAAGGTAAATACAGAAAACAATTTTGCATCTTTGTCATATTCACTCTCTTTTATTTTCTTCTTTTCTTCCTTTTTTATCCGATGCGATGTAAACGTCAAAGCGAAAAAGATTCGTTTTTATAGTATATCCCGACTATCGGCATTTGTACGGTTATGCCTACTCCGATATCTTCGGTGAGAAAACTATCGAAGACGTTTCTTTTATCTATATATATATAAACGTCTATAATAAAGAAGACGACCATTTGCGTCTTTCTCTTCGTTAGAATTTGACGCATGCTAGGCTACGCCTGCTTCGACGTCACGTACGAGAAGAACATAAATACGTTTTCGCCTTAAAAATACCAAAAACATGTTGTACGACTTCTTTTCAATTTTTCTTCTTTATTCAAAGAAGTAATCTTCAAAGATCTCGGTTAAATGATATCTCGGCCTCGCGTATGGCTATGCCTACCGGCTGTTCGGTCAAATAACTAGAGATCTTGGAACATTTATTTCCTTGAATAAATCAGAAATTGAATTTACAAAAATCGACTTATGATTTTTTGGCTTACAATCGCGATATGTCGTTAAAAGCCAATCTTTGCTTTCTTGAAATTTGTAAAGGGGAAAACCAAAGCCGTCTTGTTTCACTTCTATTTTGCATTTCTAAATCCGACATTGTCGGTATATTGTATATAAGTCGTCCATTTTGGAAATATTCCGATACGACTTATATATAATATTCTATCCCGTTGTACGTGTTTATAAATATATATACATCTATACTTAGATCCGTTTTCTCCTTCTTAAACACTTCACCTTTTTAATTTATAAAAGAAAAGGAAAACATTTATAAAAAGCATAAAAACAAAAGAAGTCTCTCGATTCGTATCGTTCAGCGAAAACTTGCAGTAGCTGACCGATTTGGATAAAAAAGAGTGTTTTATGAATCGGTACATACCGGGTCATTCGACATCTTTTGAAGATTTCCCAAAACCCAAGAAAATCAATTCTCTCATTGTAATATAAAGAAAATATCTTTCCAAAATTAAATTCCTTGATTCGTATCGTTCAGTGCAATCTTGCAGTAGCTGACCGATTTGGATCGAAAGAATACCTTATGAATCGGGTCATACCGGGTCATTTGATATTCTTTTGGAATTTACAAAAATAAGAACAATCTCTTTTCTCAAATAAAATGAAACACTTTAAATCAAAAATTCAATTTCTTGATTCGTATTGTTCAGTGAAAACTTGCAGTAGCTGACCAATTTGGATCAGGAGAATATCTCGAGAATCGGTTCATGCCGGGTCGCTCGATATTCTTCTGGAATTTCCAAAATTAATAACAGAATCATTCTTTTAATAAAACCCCGTCAAACCTCTGTCCGACTAAAAAATGCAAAGACCATCAAAAAGATCAAAGTTCAATTCATTCTTTAAATTTTTTTCATAAAATCTCAAAAACAAAATCAAGGCGTTGCCCATCTGTAAATCCCTTTTGAATTCATTCAAGCATCAGTTTTATGTTTATTTCTCTTGGCCGAGAAATCATTGATTTTAAATTGGAAGAAAATTTACTTTTAAAAAGGAAGTACTGAAAGGGTGAATGGGGTTCCTAACACCTTCCCATTTCGTAACCAAATCTCCAAACCCGATTTTCTGATTTCGCAGACCACCCTTTTCTTAATAAAACCGGTGACTTGGCACACCATAACTCTATGCCGAGTGGCGATTCTGAAAAACAGATTAATAATAGGATATATATTGCCTTGGCAATTATAAAACCGTTATTAAGTCTGAACATTTTTAAATCAAGTAAGTCCAACCATCATCAATTTTCATTTATCAAACGTCGTATTAAACCCCGAAAATTTAAAGTACGCCATCCAGAAATGCGACCCCCGAAAATATCGGGCGGAAGCAAAGAAGGGAGGCGGAAGAATTTTCCCAGCGCGACAGCTGGCGACTCTGCTGGGGACGAGAGGATTTAAGCTTCCAAAAATTTTCAAAAATAAATTTTCTTCCAACTCAAAAATCAATCATTTCTCGGCCAATATTACTGATGTACTTTGTGTTTATTCTTTTCAGGGGCATTACAGGTAGCGCGCTTTGCTAAAAAATCTCTTCATTGAACATATTTTGCTGCGCCAATGCGCTTCTTATTGTTTATGTATCTAGTCATATGTTGCAAAAAGGATTCCCTTCAATTTTCAAATTTTTTTTTACTGTATTGCAAGTTTTTCATACATTATCCGCATCATCACCTGTTTTGGGTGGAGGTCATGACCGCCCAAAATGGAAGCTGTCCCTATCAACCCATCGGGGGACAACAGTAAGCTGCACGACCCTAAAAAGTCCGTAGCCGAAAAGAGGCACTCCAACCAAATCACCGACTCGAAGATGGTACCCTTCGGGGGCCGGAGGTCTGAAGATTAGGGAACCTTTGAAACCTATCCACTACATAGCTTCATCTTGCATATAGAAAAGCCAAAAAAGAGTCATTAACCAAAACCCTATTGCTATTATTAGGAGAACATATTCATTTTTGAAGGGAATCCTTATATATATTCTGTTAAATACAAAAAGATCTTCCAAAAAATATATAGATAGTGTCTCTAGGAATACTGGACAAGATTAGACTATGGACTCATCATTTCGGTTTCTCCAAAATTTATCACCTGAGATAATGCTCCAGACTTCATGTCCGGGCATATCCCGAGTTATAAATTCAAAAGAAGTCCATTTGTCTCCAGTATCCTTAGAGATTTTTCCAGTTTACTAATCTAAGTTTAGCGATTGTCATACAGGTAACAGTACTGCATACTCAGACTCTTCCCATAATCATCTGTTTAGCTCAAACAATGTCAAGGAAACAATATTGTGCATACTGTGGTAACAAGCCCAAAACTGTCTTCTGGGCCAAACTCGGAGCACTTCAGAAGGAAAATCGGGATCTTAAAATTATGAACCAGGTTCTACTCAGCTAACTAACCCAACTGCAGTCTCCCCTGTCACAATCATCCATTAGGACCAGGGGAAGTTTTCCCCGATCAAACATTGGAGCAGCCCCCTCATCTTCCAATTTGTTTCAAACTTCTCCCTTTCAAACCTATGATGGGTCGTCCTATTCATACCCTCAATTTCAAACTCCCAGAAAAACTAGTACATATGAGTTACCCCCATATCACTCATCTCCCTCATTTCCAAATCAGCATTCAACACCACAAAAGGTCCTTCCTAAGAATCCATCAACCAGTCCAGAGTCAAATCCATGGAGGAAAAGAAATTTCACTCCACTATCCATTCCCATGACGGAAGTATATCAGCGTCTTCTGTCATTCGGGTATCTAATCCCCAATCCATCATTACCCATAGGAAATTTTCCTCCACCACCAACAGCTGTCACTCTACCCACTCAACCGCATCACGTTCCAACTCTACCTACTTTTCCACAAGCTCAAGATGACCTTGAAAGCCATTTGGATGATATTCCTGTCAGAAAAGAGGATTCACCGTTAACTCTGAAAGTTCAACAATTGGAAGATGCCCTCAGATCCCTCCGAGGGCCAGATGCATATACACCTACAAGCTTCGAAGATCTCTTCTTTTACCCGGGCATGCAGTTACCATTGAAGTTCAAAATCCCAGACTTTTCAAAATACGATGGAACGGGCGAACCCATGATACACTCACGTCTATACGCTGGAGCATTGTGCGGGCATCCTAATCCCGAAGGACTAATTATGCATCTTTTTCAGCACAGCTTGACTGGAGGAGCAGCACAATGGTTTGCTTGCTTGGATCCGAAACGATTCTGCTCATGGACAGACCTATCATAAGAGTTTGTCCGACAGTATCGCCACAACACAGAAATGGCAGTGGACTGCCTTTTCCTTATCAGAATGAAGCAAGAGCCCGGTGAAACATTCCGCACATACGCTCTGAGATGGAAGGGCCAAGCAACGCAGGTTGATCCACCTCTGGCAGAATCTGAATATGTTCAGAAGTTTATACAGACATGCCAAGGAATATACTACGAGAAGTTCTGCACTTCTATTGGGAGATCGTTCAATGAAATCATTTTCCAAGGAGAGATGATTGAAGATGGAATCAAGACGGGGAAGATCCTGGATCCCTATGTTAATATAGAAGACTCCTTTTCACCGAACACCAAAAAGCCTCCTTCCAAAAAAGGCAAGGAAGCTGAAGTCTCCGCTGTCATATCTGCCCCACGGACCCATAACCAGGTTTCTCTTCAGCAAGGATATCCTAATTTACCTCAGCAACAACCAAATTTCTACCCTTCCCAGAATGCATATCAGAACCCGCCAAATGCCTATCAGAATCCAAACTTTCAAAATTCAGCCCCTCAGTGCTCATTTCCACGAAACGCTCCACAAAATGTGTGGAGAAATAAGAAATTTCACCCCACTGGCAATACCTGTGACAGAGGTATATCAACGCCTCCTCTCTTCAGGGCACTTGACTCCCATCCCAGCACGCTCACCTTTTGATCCTCTTCCGCCGAATTTCTAAAGTGACCTCCAATGTGCCTTCCACTCAAATCAGATAGGACATGAAACAGAGAAATGCCGGACCTTGAAGCATAAAGTACAAGATCTTATTGAAGCTGGCATCATAAACCTCGAAGATGCCAAGACAAATCCTAATGTCACCGCCAATCCGCTCCCGAACCATCCAATAGTTAACATGATTTCTGAAGATCTCTCACCGGATGATAATGATCAAGGCTGGCCGCAAACTTTAGGCCACCTGCAGAACACTATCCGCCCAGCCTACCCGGGCGAAAAACTGCATAACTGGACGTCCTCCCCAGCAAAGAAAGCCCGTGTGTTTTGGTAAACCACGGCAGGATCGGCCCATGTCTTTTGTATTTTATTTTCGCTAAATAAGTTTGTGTGCTTTTCCTTTG
>NMUG010009819.1:0-11161 GCA_002855965.1 Monotropa hypopitys | reverse complement strand
AATTACATCACGAGTCAAAGATATAAACCAATTACCTCACGAGTCACACATGAGTCGTTAGAATCGACATCCTCATATATAGTAGCATATTCGGAGGATGATTCACCTACATGTAATAAAAGTAATGAACTCATAATTTTAAAGAATATGTAATGATTGCATATAAATAACAAAATAAATAAATATACCAAGTATCTTTCATTTCGTGCATTTGCTTTCCACCAAATGAGTACATCAAATCTCGAGGTGGGTGGCAAGACATCCTCTGCTAGATAATGATCCAAATCCGCTCTTCCGTAATCAATGGTCTTAATTTTCTTCCTACGAATGAACAATTCATATTCGGACACGCATTCTCCCCCACACACACTTGCTTGGGAAGTATTCTCTCCAATACCCTCTATCATTGGACTTTTTTGATACTCTCTAAGCAATTTATAACAAAGTAACTTAATTTTTTTAATTTTTATCGAATCATCCATCACATACATTTTTTCAAAGTAGAACTCTAATACCTCCGGTTTGTACCTAGGATCCAATATTGCAGAAACCACCACCACGCCGTGTATCACGTCCTAATACTTGTCAAATTTTTCTACCATTTTCGAAGTCATTTCCCTAATGACCTCACTATCACAATAGAGCCAACTCCTCAATGCAAGTCTAATATCACAAATATTCGTAAAGCAATGATTCGTAGTGTGATACTTAGTTCCAGAAAATAATTCTGTCACTTTATAAAAAATTCTCAATTTTTCACAAACTTTCTTCGGAAACCCCCACTCTTCTTCACTAGGAAATGATTTATATTGACTATCTCGTTTGCTTAAGCGATAAAACACATCCTTATACACCAAGACAGTTTGAAGCATCAAGAATGTCGAATTCCACCTAGTCGCACAATTAAGACCCAATTTTTTAGTACAAGGAACATTCAATTGACGTGATGTTTCTTCAAAATTTTCCTCCCTTTTAGAAGATCATGTCCAATAACCGACCAACACTTTGACGAATTTTGTCAATACCCACTTTTATCACATCCAGCCCATCTTTCACAATCAAATTGAGAATGTGTGCAGCACAACGCATATGAAACAAATCCCCATCTAACAACAACGAGGTACTATCTATTTCCTCCAACAGTTGAACCATGGCGTCATTGGTCGAACAAGTATCAACAACTATGCAAGAAAGCTTCCTATCAATGTTCCAATCCATCAAACACTCGTACAAATATTCACTAGAACTTCTTTCGTATATGGACATGGCACATAAATGAACCTACCATATAACATTAACACTGAATTAGAATGATGAAAATCTATTACAAAAATACATGACATTCAATCATAATGAAAAGAATGTATTTAAACATAGAAAGTCAAAATATACCTTAAAATACGACTTTGCAATGTCCAAGAATCATCAATGAAGTGTGTCGTGACAGCCATGAATCCCTTTTTTTTATTCGTCGATGTCCATATATCAGTTGTTATAGCCAATCTACTTGCATTGGTCGACACCAAACTCAAGGTATTCAACTTCTCATACTCGTAAATTTTGAATATGTCGTTTTTTATTGTCTTTCTACATGACACCTTAAACAAAGATAGAAGTGTCATTGAATACCTCCTAAACCCACATGTTCCACAATTGAAAGAGTCATGCATGATTATTGCAGAAGCGAGTTCTTTCCTTGCAGTAGAACTATCAAAAGTATACGAGGTAAGTCCAAAACTACCTCTTTTAAAATTTTTAGTCAGAACTTGTTGCCTCATTATATTTGTCTTAAGGTGTTTTCTTCTGTAGTGTTCTTTCAAAATTGAAGTCCCATTCTTCGTATCACCGCCAAGTTTTGTTGCACAATACTTGCAAAATAGTTTTCATAACTCCATCAATCATTATCCTATCGTAATGATCCCAAATATGACTCCTTAATTTTACACTTTCTTTATGGAGGAGTGTATCAGACCCATTTTCATCAGCACCATCAATTGAAGGGTTGTCAGGATGAAATAACAATGGTAGGGAGCTATGAGACTCTGTCTGTCTACTATTACCACTAGTTGAATCTATCGAATGAGAACTAATACCCTGGATCTCCATTTACTTTTTGCTGTCAAAAATACAAAATCACAACCCACATATAACAGAATCAGCTTATAAAAATAAATCAATTACCCTTACAACAGAATCAATTCGGACAATTTGTACCAAAACACATGGGCATTTGGACTTCTTATTAAGTTTTTGCACTACTTTTTATGGACAATTTGTTTCAGAACACAGAACCAAACTAGGTATGAACGTGCTGCAATTTTAGGTGTTCAATTTTTGACTCAGATTTAGGGCTATACATGCTGCACAATTTTTAGGTGCTGTTCAATTTTTGACTCAGATTTAGGGCTATACGTGCTGCACAAATTTTGAATCAGCAAATATAAGAAGTGAACATAGACTGATTACTAACCAGCTACTCGCGAGTCGCGACTAGTGTTGGACCGGCGGTGCTGCAAGAGAGAGCCCTACACTGGTGGTGGGTGGTGGCGGAGAGAGACGAGAGAGAGGGGGAGAAATGTTGTGACAAGAGACGAGAGAAATGATGACCTCACGAGTCGCGAGTCGCATCGGTGGTAACCCGTCGGTGTCTGGGACGGGTGGAGCGACGAGACAGACAAGAGAGAGGGAGATAGCCCGTGTGACCGGCGGTGTACGTGTGCGGCGAGAGAGAGAGGCGCGATGGAGAGAGTGTCGTTCTGTGTCGTTGGCTGCGATGTAGTGGAGTGGTGGAAGGACAATAGGTTAACCTATTCTTCTTCTCGTACAAGTTTGCAAATTTGGGCCAGTGCACTGTATAATTGAATTGGCCCAATGTAAATAGTTTGCAAATTGGCCCACGATATAACCTATTTTTATATAGTGCATAATAAAAGGGTATGAATGTAATTTAAATTAAATGGTTCAGTTCGGTTAACCGTTTGGTTCAGATAACGGTTCGGTTAACAGTTCAGTTTCCTGGATAACCGTAACCGAACCGAATCGAGAACGGATTTTTTTTAATACCCATATCCATATCCACGGATAAAATTTCAATTATGGTTCGGTTAAAAAACATCGGTTCAGTTCGGATAACCATCGGTTCGGACGGGATTGCCATCCCTAATTAAGTTCTGAGATATGTAAGTGAAGAAATTACTAAGTTTGCCCCATGCAACAGACCATAGTAATGCAGGGCAACTAATGCATCCCTAGCAGTTGACACCATACATAACTGAGTGACTTTTGTTAGCAAATGGTAAGATTTCTTTAGCATAAGAAGAAAGAAAATAAAGAAAAACGGTAAATGGCATAAGTGAATGAGCCCCAATATTGAATAAATACATACCTTTGAATAGTAGTCAATAGCGCTCTTGAAATCTTTGTCCCTGAATGCAATATCCCCAAATTTCTTAGTATTTAGCATATCTTGAACTTGCTGAGTCCATTCTTGGAATGATAGCTACATTGACACCCCACCATAACATATATCACATGTAATATTTTATTAAGCCAAAAAAAATTGAACAGATCATATAACACAATTATGGTGTGGCATAAATTTACTAATAGATGGAAAAAAAGTTGTTGGGTAAGTAAAAGAGTTGTAATGTTAGCATAGAATCCACTTCCATACAAAAATGATGTGACATCGATGTTTTACATGCAAAATAACTCTCGTGCCATAGAGCAGCTACATAGTTTTAGTAAATATGAGATCATTAGGAGAAGGCACAAAATGGCATGCTGAAAGTGAATCCAAAAAACTGCAGAATAGCAAAAGAGCAATAAATTTGCTCACCTCATTTTCGGCACCCTCTTCGTCCTTATAACCTGTTTTAAGCAAGATATCATAAACTGCAGTGAGGTCCATTCTAGCACAAGCCTTTCCAAGAGGAGAAATCATGGTTGGAAGCACAACTGTAGTCTTTGTCAGACACATCAACACATGTGATGCAGCCTAAAAAAATCATGCAAATAAAGGACATTTTAGTAAAGCTAAGGGGCATAGACACAAAACCAAACCAATGCATGAAACAACTCAGTATCCACAGTAGCAATCCAGTTTCCGAATCTAATTAACAAAGTATCACCTCTTTCTGCTTCTGAAGGGGTGCTACAGCTGTGAGAAGAAACTTGATATCTGGTCGATCTCTGGCTTCGTATTGAAGACATTTTGAAGCAAGTTCAACCAATTCAGTTGCATCTTCATCAGCATATTGTCCTTCCAAAGATGAATCCATCAGCAACAAAGCATTTTTCCCCCTTATCAAATCCAGTGCCTGGAGAAAATAAAAGAACATACTTCAATGAAACCAATTTTAGCAACATTGAGCAAAGATTTTGTCACGACTTGAAATTTTTTTATTTTCTTCTAATCCCTCTAACACCTGCTTTAACAATTTAAATTAAAATTAAGAATCGTGAATGTATTAGTAGAAGTATGTTGGTGCAAGTGAGGGTTGTACTTCAATGTTGATTGAGTGTTGTTTGGAATTCACGAGAAAATGTTAATCAAGGTTGAATTTAGCAGTGTAAAGTCTTGATTCAGTGATTTTGGGAGAAGGGCTCTCTCTCTACCGATAGTGGTGGCACCTCTAACATTAGAGCAAGGTTTTGCCCAGTCTTGGTTCCCTGATAATACCCTTGCATCGATAAAGGCAATGTTGTGAATAGCGTTAAGCGCACATAGGAGCTCAGGTGTCCTGGTGCCTAGGCGCTAGGCGCGCGCAAGCGCTAGGGGCGCGCCCGAGCTATGTGAGGCGCACTAGTATTAGTTTGACAGCTACTTGATGACATTGATCGCAATACCTAGCGTAACAACATCAAAGAAGAAGTTCATGCACAAATATCTATACAATAATTGGCTTATCCACAATAGCATTGTTTTATACCGGGGGTGTGGGGTCGGGAGCCCTCACGGGATACGGAGTACCCGGACTACAGCGAAAACGATATTTTAAGGACCTCCTCGTGTAATTTCGGCTATAGAGCCGGCCCTATTTATTGTTAAGCTTGCTCATATTTAGGGTTATGAGTTTCTGAGAAAAACAGAGATAGAGACGAGAGAAAACCAAAGTTCTCAGAGAGATTTGGAGAAGAAAAAATGTTTTGTTTCTTAGGCGTGCGCCTGAGCGCCTAGGCGCGCCGCTCCAGCCGCCCACCGGAGAGCGCCGCCTGATGCCGTTCCAGGCATTGCACCTTCAAATCGCTGCGCCTAGCGCCTAGGCGTGTGCCTAGGCGCGCTTTTCACAACACTGGATAAAGGGTAGGTTTTGGCTCCTCCACCGATAGAGTTGATGCCTCTCACAATGAGGACGGTTCTGGTATGTGGTGGATTGCTCTTCTACCGCTAGAGGTGAGACCTCTATCGGTACAGAGAGGTTCTGGTCGCGAATACTAGTTGCCACAAAGGGGTTCTGACCATGTTTGGGTTGCAACTTTACCGATAAAAAAGTGTCCGTGTATCAGTAGAGGGGCCAGATGGGTACTCTCTATCGGTAGAGAGGAAATTCTCTATCGTCAGAGAGGTTTTATCTGTGGAACCATCAGGCCTTTACGTGCATTGTTGTACCAATGTATGTGTGGAGTATAAATAGAACACTTAAGGCATTTTACAATCATAACTCACATCTACTCTCTCTCTCTCTCTCTCTCTCTCTCTTTCCCTTGCACCACCCTCTTTCTCTATATATATTTATCTCTTCTCCACCAAGATTTAGGGTTTTCCCTTCACAAAAGGGGTAGATCGACCATAGGAGAAGATCACATCCAAGCCATTCATCTCAAATCTGGGTATGGAAGAGTTGGGATTTTTCTCAAAACCCTCTTGGAAGGAATATTCCTCTTTATTTTATATATGTTGGTGTTTAGAGAATAGACATATGACTTTCACCCTTGATTTCATGAAATAGATACTAAAAGATGAAACATCAAACACATTGACACTAAGTCACCTAACTTGTGGTAGTATAATGTTAAGAGATAATGGATGAGTATAGGTGTTTCACAGGATTGGTGAAACTAGGTTTCCTTGTAACGTTACCTATAAATTTATCCATCTTGCATTGTGATTGAATGATTGTTTTGAATGGACTATATGTTAGATATCCTATGCGATTGATGATATTTATAATCTTATTGGTTTGAGTTTGGTTTTGTGAATGATGACATATGGAACTCATATGAGAAATGCAGGAGGGTTGTTGGAATGTAAATGAAGATATGGATTAATTAATGGGAGGACTATGGGGTCCTTGATTGCCCGGAATAAACTGAAAATGGATAATTCTTGAAAGGATTACGGAGTCCTTGAAAGCCTAGAAATGCACTAATGGACATCGGCCAGTGGACCTCAGGAATAAATTCCAACATTATCGCAAAATGAATAAAGAATGGAACTCATGGAATGGATGAGAAAATGAAAGGAAATTGGTGTTTGAAGGATGGTTAGATGACATAGATTTCAACACGACATTCATTAATATCGCATATATTATAGGGCTCACTCACTTGCACATGTCACCACTCTCATATATAAAATTTGTGTATGGATTTTTCTACTCGGTAATCTTTTGCTGAACTTATCATTTTTAAGGTGTCGGTCATCCATCTTAGCTCATGGAGTGTTTGCTCGACATGACAGTATATTTTGAAGAATCGTTGCAAGAGTTGCATCATTTTCTTTAGATTTTGTCTTCCTTTTGTAAAGAAAGTGTAACTCTTTTATTAAGGAAAAGCATTCGGGTTGTATGTAATAATTCTTCGACTCGTCATTTCATTTGTAAGATTTAAACCTTGTTAAATCATTAAAACTATGAAGGACGGATGTTTTGGAAATGTGGTAACTTATGGAAAATAGGGTGAATTTCAATATGCGACAACTTGATATCAGAGCATTAGGCTCGAACACCTAGGAACCGTGGGGAGACCTTAGATTTTGAGGTGAGAGTTGCATTGGGGCATGACATGTGTGCTTGTGTGCATGGCGTCCTTCATCCATTACATTGAGTTATGTTGAATTGGTAGAAGTATGAAATTATTGATGTGAACCTTTAGATGCTGAAGTCATTTGTATGTATCAATATAAATTAGTATTAACAAGGAATTTGTTCATCTATTGTAGAGAGATGACTAACAACTGTCAAGCAGTGCAAGGAGTAGTTGGGGTCCAGGGTCGGGATAGGGTTGATCAAAATCCGCCTCTAGAAGATGAGGTGAGTAAGGAAGTGAGTAACCATGCAAAGGTAGAGCCTGAGGACGCCCGTGCTGATTATGTGCTAGAAATTCCTATGGTGTCGAGCCAATTCGTAAGAGAATTAGGCGCATCCATTGTAGAAGCAAATCGTGTCACCCGACCCCCCTAGGGGGAGTTAGAATAGAGTTTTTGAAGCATGCGAGTACACCTCCGGATGAACCCTCCGCAATTCGACGGCTAGGGTGACCCCATAGTCGCCAATCATTGGCTCTCCGAAATGCTTAAATTGTTCAAGGCGTTGAGGATCGAGAAAGATAATTTGAGAGTATATATCGCCTCTTGTCAATTCATTGGCAAGGCCAATGAGTGGTAGAGTGCGATTGTAGCTGCAAGGAAAAACACAAAAAAGGAGGTCACTTGGGCTGAGTTTGAGACCTATTTTGGGGATCAATATTTTCCTGAGTCTTACCGTAACAAGTTGAGAGAACAGTTTGAGAGGCTTGAGCAGGGGGAGCCTTACCATGTCTCAGTATGCCATCTGTTTCCAAATCCGATCTCGATTTGCTCCTGATTTGGTGAGTTTAGAAGAGAGAAAATGTATAAAAAATCGAGAAGGGTTTGCATTTGTCCATCAAGAACTTGGTAGTGGGTCACCGTATTCACAATTTTGCAGACATGCTAGAGTGCGCTAGGACGATTGAGTCCGCGAGAGAGATGACTCATGAGGTGAAGGTATGGCAGCCTAGGCAACCTGCTTACTCTTACAGTTCTTTTTCAGGTAGTTTTGGGTCCATAGCAGAAAATGGCCGAGAGATCAGTTTTAGTCTCATCCAGTTCAGCAAAGTTTTAGATAGCCTAATTCATGGGGAGTGCCAGGTGCTTCCGTTCGACCTCAAGTCATATGTCACTGGTGTGGTCAGCTGGGGCACATTCGTACTCATTGCCCTCAAACTCAAGTACCATTGCCAAAGTCCTATTATTCATGTGGTCAGTTTGGCCATCTTGCCAAGAATTGTCCAAGTAAGTCCATCCATGGCGAGTCAGGGTCAATCCAGCAGTCGAGGACCGGATCAGGTTTTGGTCAACAATCTAGAGGTCACCATCAGTCTCGGCGTCGACTAGTAGCTATGGGTCAGGGTCCTCATCACCAGATGGGGGCTAATTTTGGGCAACCGAGTCAAAGTTCAGTTCAACAGGGAGGTTACGTGCAGGGTCAGAGGAACCAGTGTCGAGCCTATGTTATCACCACACCCGTTCCACAGACTTCTATCGAGCAACCTCCGGAGACTTCAGTTGTTCAGGGTGCATTTCTCTCATTTAACTCTTTAGCTAAAACCCTTATCAATTCCAAACAGTGTTCAAAAAATCGCTAGGGGCTAGTCGGGCGGCCGAGGGGGGACTAGCGACTAGGCCGATTAATCAGGGATTAATCGGGGACGAGAGATTAGTCGGATTTTGGATTTTTTATTCATTTTTTAAAAAGAAGATGTGTAATGATGCATATGTGAACAATAATTAGTTCGAAATTAAGAACAATAATTCGAAATTAAGAACAACAATGTGATACTAAATATACTGTACACGGTTAGCATTATTCATACACTGTACACAGTTAACTTAACACACTGTACACACACACTGTACACAGTTTACCAAGAAATCCCAATCTGTTGCTCCAAAAAATAATGGCTACTAAAATATACATATACGTATTACATATTAAACTGCACACACAGTATACACACAGTTGATGACTAAAGAACTCCTAATCCCCCCGACTACAAAATGACTAAAGAATCCCTAATTCTTCTCCCCTCGACTAAAAATCCCTAATTTTCCTCCGACCAAAATCCCCAATCGCTGCAATTGCCGATTAATCGGTACACCCCGAGTAATCGAGTAATCCCGATTAATCCCTACAATGCCGACTAATCGCGACCAACCCGATTAGTCGGCCGACTTCTTCCGGCGACGGCTAGGCGGTGGGCGCCCAACCTTTAAAAGCTGGGCGGGGAGGGTCCGACTAGCGATTAATCGGGGATTAATCGGCCGACTAGGGGGATTTTTAGAACACTGATTCCAAAGCATCGCATTCATTCATCGATGCATCATTTGCTAATACCTTGGGTTTGGAGGTCGAGGACTTGTGTCCTCCCTTGTTTGTAGAGACTCAGTTGGGAGGAAGAGCACCATTGAACCGTGTTTGCCGTGATTAAGAGTTGGTTATTCTTGACCAACGTTTTGTGTTCGACTTTATTGTTTTAAGCATGGCAGGATTCGACCTCATTTTAGGGATGGATTGGTTATCCAAGTTTCATGCAACCATTGATTGTCACAAGAGAAGATTCCGTGTTTGCCCTGCCTATGAGGATTGTTTCGAGTTCTACGGGGACTGTCGGGAATCGTTTCAGCCGCATCTTTGGGAAACAAAGGGACGAGAGTCCATTAACTGTCTTTTAGCCATTTTGACATTAGCTGAGGAATTGTCAAGCCGTGGGGAGTTGCCCTTGGTTGTTTGCGACTTTTTGGACGTATTTCCGAGAGAGTTGTCGGGTTTGCCTCCAGAGAGGGAAATTGAGTTCACAATAGAACTACTTCCCAACCCAAAGGGGTTGGCCGAGTTGGTCGTTGCCTGGGACCTAGGAGTGTGCTCCTCCTCTAGGTCTCAGGATCGAAACCTCTTGGAAACATCCTCTCCTTTGGGCCAGCCGCACAGAGCGAAGCTCTGGCTATAAGCGGGGCCACCAGTAGCTGGCGCTGGGATTGGTTCCCTCAGGATTAGTTGTGGTGCGCGTAAGCTGGCCCGGACACCTGAGTTATCAAAAAAAATAGAACTACTTCCCGGAACCACGCCCATTTCTATACCTCCATATCTTTTCGATCAGGCCGAATTGTCTAAGTTTAAAGTGCAATTGCAAGAATTGCAGGACTTGAGTTTCACTCGCCCAAGTACTTCGTCGTGGAGAGCACCAGTTTTGTTTGCTCAAAAGAAGGATGGATTGCTTTGTTTGTGCATAGACTATCGAAAATTGAACCGGGTTACCATTAAAAATAAGTATTTTATGCTTAGAATCGATGACTTGTTTGATCAATTGTTGGGTTTTTCTTGCTTTTCGAAAATCATTTTCAAATTGGGCTTACCATCAACTTGGAATCCATAGAGAGGATATCCCAAAAACTGTCTTTCATACTCGTTATGGTCATTTCAAGTTTGTGGTTATGCCTTTTGGTCTGACGAACATGCAGGCAACCTTTATGGATCTAATGAACCACATCTTTCGTGCCTACTTAGACCAATTTGTTGTGGTCTTTGTTGACGATATCCTAATCTATTGTTCTTCGGAAGAGGAACATCAATCTCACATTCGTATCGTTCTTCAACTCTTGAGAGAGCATCATTTGTTCACCGAACTTCGTAGTTTTGTCTCTCCAAGGTGAACTTTCTTAGTTACATCGTATCGAGTGAGGGAGTATCCATGGACCGAGGGAAGATTGAGGTCGTCGTGTCGCGGCAACGATCGAAGACCGTGTTCGATATCTGGAGTTTCTTAGGTTTAGCCGGGTATTACCGTCGCTTCGTTCAAGATTTTTCCCGATTAGCGACACTTATGCCTAGATTGAGTCATGAAGGAGTTCGTTTTATTTGGGATGACACTTGTGAAGCCGCCTTTGAAGAATTAAAGAAGATGTTGACTACCGCACCGGTCTTGATAGTGCCCGAGCGTGGAATCGGCTACTTGGTATATTGTGACACGTCTAGGTATGGTCTCGGGTGTGTGTTAATGCAAGTAGGTTAGGTCGTGGCGTATAGATCAAGGCAATTGAAAAAACATGAGAAGAACTACTCAACACACGATTTGGAACTCGCGTCTGTGGTTTTTGCATTGAAAAGTTAGCGTCATTACTTGTACGGGGAGAGATTTGAGG
>NMUG010009818.1:0-11153 GCA_002855965.1 Monotropa hypopitys | reverse complement strand
TTTTGTACAACAGAGTTAAAGTACAAACAAACCCTTCGAAGATCTTCAAGGTTATTGTAGACCTTAAAAATAGTTTGAAACCCTTTTCCAACCAAAAAAAGCCAAAAAAAAAAAATCCAAGATTGAATTAAGCAAATCAAAGGTGACTTGAATGATTCACATATTCGCTTCACTAACAATTCCCACCTATTTCCGATTCATGCAACCAATTTGTATCAATGATCTGCTGAATCGTATCTAATTGTGTAATATGAATTGTGAATCGTATGATTTTAACTCTGAGGCGGGCACATGGAGGACTCTCACAGATGCATTTGAGATTAGCGGTGCTAAAATGAACTGTCTAGACCCATCACGCATTATTTGATTGGTGAATGCAACTGAAGTCTTTGAAAACATCTGTAACAAATGATTATCCTCTATTTTCTTCATATATTGCTTCTTAAACGTCACAAATAGACTTTCAACTACAAAAGCGTAAAGGATTTCTGCTACCATAGCTAAGATCCTTGACCCTCTAAGACATTGTATACACAAGATAAGCCATCAACATGGGTAAACCAAGGTTTTAGGGATCTCTAACCGGTGATAACATTAAAGTCATGTGTGTACATAGTTTCACGCTACGAAGCATGGACACTCCTAATTGCTTGTTGTGTCTATTAGTTTTGTGGGAAAACTAAACTATATTATTATTGAATTGTATAAGGAGGATTTACATCTTTATATAGAGTTGAAAACAACTCTCTTAAGGTAATGCTATACAAAAGGAAACAGTTGACTAACATACTCTTAAGCTAATGCTATACAAAAGGAAAACATAATTAAAGGGATATGCAATCCCTTAATAGAAAATATAATATATAAAATATAATATTCTTACACACCCAAACTCATGATGATTACATAGAAATCATTGAGAGTTTGTCCAATAAGAACTGAAACGGGCAGCAGTGTGAGTCTTTGTGAAGAAGTTCGCGAGTTGAAGATCTGAGGGAACAAATGGTAGAGAAAGAGTGCCAGTTTGGAGATAATGAAGAGTAAGGTGACAGTCGATCTCAATATGCTTGGTATGCTCATGAAAAACAGTATTATGAGCAATCTGAATGGCACTTTTGTTGTAAAAATAGAGAGGCGTAGGAGAAGACTGAGGAGCATCCAAGTCGGAAAGATGAACGAGCAATAACAGATTGTTTCTTGTTACTCCAAGAAATGAGAGTCCCCAAGAAATACACGCATGCCTGAGATAGACATGCGGTCCATAATATCCCCATCCCAATCAACATAAGCATAAAGTTCCAATGAAGAAGTGGAGGACAAGAGAAGACCATGGAATATCGTGCCTCGGACATATCGCAAGAAACGCAGTAAAGCTACCCAATGAGTGGTTCGAGGAGCAGAGATAAACTTGCTTACAATATGTACAGCATAAGCCAGATCTGGGCGAGTCACAGTTAGATAAACCAAAAAACCAACAAGCTCTTGATATAGAGTTGGATCATCCAAAGGTTCCCCATCAGTTGGAGCGAACTGAGCATGGAGTTCAATCGGTCAGTAAGACGAGCCCGATGAAAGATCTAATTTGCATACTTAGTTTGAGACAAGAAATAGCCTTTGGGAGAGTAAACAACTTCAATACCAAGAAAATAACGCAAATGCCCCAAATCTGCCATCTCGAATGTATCAAACAAGTGTTGTTTGACATGAGCAATAGCAGCAGAATCAGATCCAGTAATTATCATGTCGTCCATATAAAGAAGCAAGATAACAAGCCCATTGGCAGTGCGAAGAAGAAATAATACTAAATAATGAACACTGAGAAAGAAACCAAGCTGAGTGACTACGCCTTGGAAGCGATCATACCAAGCCTGAGGGGTCTGTTTAAGGTCATACAAAGCTCGCCGAAGGTGACAAACATATTCAGGAGAATGAGATAAACCAGGAGGAGGCATATAAACTTTCTCTGTAAGCAAGCCATTAAGAAATGCATTTTAACATCCATCTGATGCAGAGGCCAATGACGAGCAGCAGCAACAGCAAGTCCGGACAGAAGTCATTTTGGCAACCGGTGCAAAGGTTTTTTCATAGTCAATGCCATACTCCTGAGAAAACCCTTTTGCTACAAGACGAGCCTTATAGCATTCTAATGTTCCATCAGAATGAGTTTTAACTTTGAAACCCCATTTACAGCCAACAATATTTTTACCAGTAAGGCATGGTACCATCTCTCATGTAGAAGTCTTGGCAAGAACAGAAAGCTCTTCTTCCATAGCAATGACCCACTTAGGATCCTGACAAGCCTCCTTATAAGACTGAGGCTCATAACAAGAATGTATAGAAGATAAGACAGTACAATGAGAAACTGAAAAACATGTGTTAGAAAAACCCAACTTTTGCACATGATGCCTATCACGAAGTGGGTAGCGCCGAGGAGCAGGATCAGAGTCCATAGAGGCAATAGGGGCAGGGGTAGGATCTAGTGGTGCTGATGATTGACGACGTGAGTAGACCAAAAGGGGAGGATGTGTCTGAAGTAGGCATATGAGGTGCAGGAGAGGATGTATCTGAGATAGGCATATGATCAGTAGGAATAGTAGCTATGTATTCGCCACAGGTGAATTCATCTGAAAAAGGATCAATGGATAATAATTCATGTTTAGAGACAGAGGGAAAGGCAGAGGGAAGCTGATAATAGGGAAGACGCTCAAGGAAGACAATGTGTCGAGAGACATAAGAGACGCTAAGACACAGGATCATAACAACAATAGCCCTTTTGGGTGATACTATAGCCTAGAAAGACATAGAGAGTAGATCGAGTACTGAGTTTAGTACGGTCTTGTTTTGGAATGAGAACAAAGCATGCACAACCAAATACTCGAAGAAGCGAGTAATTGGGGGTGGTAGAGAATAATACCTCATAAGGGGTTTTCTAGATAGAAGTAGAGTGGGCATACGATTGATGAGAAATACAGCAGTGAGCACTGGTTCTCCCCCAAAACAACTGGGAACAGATGCAGAGAGAAAAAGGGATCTAGCAGTTTCAAGAAGATGACGATGTTTACATTCAGCATGCCCATTTTGAGCGGGAGTGCCACTACAAGAGGACTGATGTATGGTACCAAGAGATGACAGATAATCAGTAAATGCACCTTTTGTATACTCTCCGCCCAGATCAGACCGAAGAACTTTAATTGTGGAGGAAAACTGAGTGGTTACCATGGACTAAAAAGACCGATAAATCTCATAGAAATCAGATTTATGTTTTATGAGGTAGACCTATGTGAATCGAGAATAGTCATCAACAAACGAGACGTAATAAACAGAACCGCTTTTAGTGAAAACCAGAGATGGTCCCCATAAGTCAGTATGAACAAGAGAAAATGGAGAAGCAGATCTGGAATTACTTCTGTTGAATGGTAAAGCTGTCATTTTTGCAAGTTTACATCTTTGACACTCAGAAATATCAGTGCAAGACACTTTACATAAAACACCAAACTGAGATAAAAACAAACGTAAGCGATCGGTTGACAGATGACCCAACCTAGCATGCCAAAGAAATAACGGTCTAGAAGAGTTGTCTAACTAGAATGAGGATAAAGTTGCTGGAGTAGAGAGAGGGTCAATATGTAGGCTCTCTGCCACATAGAGATCACCAACTGTACGTCATGTCCCAATCTGCTCCCCTGACTTCCGATCATGTACACGACAAACAGAAGAAGAGAAAAGAACGTCAAACCCTGAGGCATCCAATTGATTAATGGATAGAAGATTAACATTTAGTTGAGGGACATAAAGAACATGTGGGAGTGACACCACTGAGGACTCTGTCATGGGAATAGATATAATAGATACAACAAATAAGAGAGAACCATTAGTTGTACGTATAGTCATAGGAGAAGATGGTGGGATACAGTTTTTCCGAAGAGACAGATGATGCGTCATATGAAATGAAGCACCGGAATCTAGAATCCAAATAGTGGCAGGGATACCTGACAGAGAACTAAGCAAACTTGAGAATCCTGAGGTCATTGCTGCAGGAGTGATGGCAACGGCTAATGTGAGCAATGATTGCAAACAGAACCAGAATCTGATGAGGACAGATCGCAGCAGGTCCTTTCAAGACTGAGCGAGGTTGCGACTGTATGAGCGACTGGGATAGATTTGGACGGCGGTGAAACCAGAGGGGAATACCAGAGGGGAATACGAGAGGGCTGAAACTAGATGGCAAAAAGTGGCGGCCCCAGAGGGTGAAGATGTCGTCGGATATGGGTTAATGGAGATGTCAGCAATGGCAGTGTCCAGAATAGATCTGGTGGCTGCGGTTACATCTGTTGAGGAGAGAATACAGTTGAGAGCTGTTGAGGTTAGCGAGGGTCGCCGGAGGAGAGATTCGGCAAGGGTTGCAGGACTTGTCGGTGTCAGAGAGGAAGGCAAGGGTCATCGGAAATTTTTTAAGGCTCGCCGAAGGTTCAACACCGAAGTTACAGGTTCAGATCTATCAACAATGGTGGTGACCGAAGCAGTGTGGCGAGCAGCCAGAGACAGAGGAGACCGGAGTGTCGGCGGCTGAGATGGGCAGTGGCAGCAATGGGTGATGGTGGCAGAGAGGCGCTGTAGTTGAGAAAGAGTCGGCTGAGAGGGAGAGGCGTTGCAGTTGAGAGATGCAGCTGATGCGACTGATAATCGCCTGAGAGAGGCGTGTGGCTGAAGAAGGAGGCGTTTTGAGAATGTCGAAGAGAGAGAGATGACAATAATCTCTTGCGAGGTTGGCTGAGAGAGGCTGGTACGAGAGAGATGGGCTGCTAAAAAGGATGCGGCGACTGGCTGAGAGAGATTGAGACGAGAGAGAGGCTGAGAGGTGACGGCGAAGGCAGTCGTGGCGGCGAAGGCGGCAGTTGACAGAGGTGACGGCGACGGCAGACCAGTGGCAACAAATGAGAAGGTAGTTGGCGTTTGTGGTCGACGGAGATTGTGGTCGGCATCGGCGACAGCTGTGCGGCTGAGAGAATGAGGTGGCTGAGAGAGATGCGACGGCAGAGACAAATGTGACGGCGGATAGAGATGTGACGGCGGAGAGAGATGCGAGGGCGGAGAGGGAGGCTTCGTGAAGAAACCCTAAACGAGGGTGGCTGAGGCTTCGTGAAGAAACCCTAAACGAGGGTGGCTGAGGGTGCTACAAAAGTTTTCTTGGAAACAAGAAAACCTTAAACTCTAATCAGAATGATTAGGCTCTTATACCATATTAGTTTTGTGGGAAAACTGAACTGTATTATTATTGAATTGTACAAGGAGGATTTGCATCTTTATATAGAGTTAGAAACAACTCTCTTAAGGTAATGCTATACAAAAGGAAATAATTGACTAACATACTCTTAAGGTAATGCTATACAAAAGGAAAAAATAATTAGAGTGATATGCAATCCCTTAATAGAAAATATAATATATACAATATAATATTCTCACAGTGTTCGTGTCAAACACGTATTGGACACCAACACTCGGGAGACACTCGGGGACACCCGTGTCTCAACTTGGACATTGATGGAAACATGACAAAGATTAAATTGTAATACAAAATGTTTATAATATAAGGAAAAAAGTATGATACTGGATACTGATTTTTGGTTAAAAGGCATCAGCTTCCGTGTCTTCTTTCGGCTTTAGAATGGATGTGTTTCGCTTTCATATGTGTTGTATTGCAATATTGAATCTTTTGAATATTGAAATGGATATTTCTTTGCTAATTATAATGGTTGTATTGTTTCTATTGAATATCGTCATATTGATTTTCATTTTTTTTAATATATATATATATAATATTTAATTGGCGTGTTCTCGTCGACATCCATGTCCTCAGATTTTTAAAATTCCCGTGTCTAGTGTCCATGCTACATAGGTTTCACGTTTCCTTCCACCGGTTAGGCCTGTTTTCGAAAATTTTCTCGTAGTTTAGAAAACAACATTATGATCCCCTGAGGTAATGACTAAAGTGATACCTTCGGTTTCCTAATTAATGTGATACCTTTTGGTTTGTTCGGCACAGATAATTGTTAACACTGGGAAACTAATTTTCTCGGATAATAGGCCTCACCTACAATAAACATGGTTAAGTCAGGTGCCAATTGAGCCTGACTTCACTTTTCCACACATTTATGATTTACCTAAATAGTAAGTTCCGCTGCAATCAACTGGCAGGACCAGAGAGACCCCAAAGGCTTGGTCGTGTATTGGAGAGATTGACAATGGTCATGACCTAGCCCGTTGTAGTATTGGTTAAACTAAGACAGACCACGACATTTCCTCTTTGGCATGGTTTCCGAGGCCGAGAGTCATGGCCTTCCCTTTTGCGAGAATGCTGGGGAGTAACAAGGGCGTAGTTCTCGCGGAGAAATACCTACGATATTCAATGGGGGGTAGTGGCTTGGTGCCTAAAGAGTACCCCTGGTATCACGAGTATTGCAGCTACACAGTCACGATTGACTATAAAAGAGCGCCATCCGTATAGGATTGAAAAGACATGTTTCTCTAGAGATATCTTCCTAGAAAGAGAATGTTGCAGCACTTGCTAGAGTGCCTCCCATAGGGAAGAGCTTGTTGAGAAGGAGAAAATCCATGCAAGACAGTCAACTATGTACCTTGCTTTTTCAACTACTGAAATTTCCCCGTGTCCCCCGGTGACTATTACAAATTTTTACCTCACCAAAGCATTAATCAGTATTATTTTGTATTTTATATTCATTTAGATTTCAATCAGACTGTTTTTAAGGGTCAAAGAGACCCGGATATACCATAGCCCCTAAATATGGCAATACGGTTCACCCCATATCCAGTCCCACACCCCGCTAAATGATAATACGAGGCTAAATAAATCCTCCCCCCACCCCCCCACCCGAATAAAATATATCATACCCCCATTCTGTCTATAATTACTCCCCATTTTTACCCGGCCTATATTTACGAAAATGTCATTATTAACTATATAAAAGCCATTTACCTACTCATATTCACCGATATCTCCCTTCTAAACAATACCCAAAATAACCTTGTATAACTTGTCACCTCTCTATAATAATCTCCCCTTCTACCATAACTTTAAAATATTGACCTCTAACAGCCGGGACGTTAATACATTTGCTGGAAGGTAGTTCTTCTGATAATCAGAATCAAAGGTATACACATACAGTCCTCATTTCCATGACTGATTCCGGGCATGGAAATGTTGGGGGCAAGGTTCAACTTGACACGTCTCTCTTTTTGGAGGCCTTACACTTAGAAGGTGATGGTTGGTACCATGTACGATAGAACCAAAGCAGATCTGTGTTCCATAAGATGTCCTCAAACAGATCTACACTATAGGGGTTGATAGATTGAACCTGATGCCAAAAGTAGTACGCCTCTCCACGGGATTTTTAATCCACCACCTGTTCCAACACCAGGATTGACTCGCTGGACCAGATTATATGTATTGCTGATAACCAAGTCCCCTGTTCCAAGAATCAAAACCAACTTCTTAACATAGCCAAATGTTCGGGCTTTCCTGGAACAAGAACGGGCCAAGTAAGCTTTACCTCATACTCTTTTTAATATCCAACCCATTTTTTTCGAAGGGATACACTACAAAATTTGTCATTTCCGATGGCAAGAAAGAATGTGTAAGAGCACGTACCCAGACTCATCCAGACCATTGGGATATGATTGGGGTTTGGTTATGGGGAGATTGGATAGTATATAATGACATATGGACCCGCATATCCATTCTTATCCCATGTTCGGAGAGATTTTTTTGGTCCGTATATGAGCTAAGGTGGCTTATACAATGAATGATATGATGCTCATGTGGAATCTAGCCACTGCTCCTTTATGCAATGAACATTAGGCAAGCTTATACCATGCGGAGGGTGGTATAAGAGACATTGCATACTAAATATGATTTCAATTTATTACAATAACCTTCAGTGATATGAAATTACTAGTACTTGCCCGTGCCTTCTGGCACTTGGGCCCCGTGTGGGCCCCGTGCAAAGTATGACTGGGACATAGAAGTGTGACTGAGACAAAGGAGGGGTGGTGACATGGACAGCTGTGAATTGTAATATAGATAGGCGACAAAAAGTATGTTGGCACTAGTTTTCTATGGCAAAACCAATTTTGCCGCCAATCTAAGACCATGATTTGTCCGTCTATAAAAGAGCTTTGCAACAAAACCTAGGTCAATATCATGTCGGCGCATGCATACTCCACTACTACCATCGTCAAAATTTTTGCTTCGTCTCTACCACCACCCATAATGATTGGCATCAAGGTCACTAAGTTAATTATCTTTACTTGTGAATTTGATCCCATCCCAAAACATTGTATAAGGTTGGATAGGATTGAGTACAATTGATAAATTCATTCCCATTCTAACTTTACCATTGTCACTCCAAACACCATATTGGATTGAATTGTATAGTCGTAGCCTATCCATCCACTACCTCATCGGGACCCAAAAATATCCTTGGCGCTTGCAAGCTAAACAACAATATTAGACTCAAAGAGTTCTCCAAACTCTTTACATAAAATGTTCATGCCACATGACTTTTCACAATCCATAGAGTTTTCCAAATCCACGACATACACATCTAACATTATATACCACCTTATATTTTTTCGAAGCACCAAATGTTCATGATTTACACCATTCCTTTTGGCACAATGCTAATTGATCAATACAGTATTTTACATAAGTCTCATATGTTGGCATTTGTTCCAAAGGTTGTAAAGAACTCTCATGACACACCACAAATTCAATTTGAAAAATATAGAAAATATCTATATCATGACTTCTAACAATTATGCATATAAATAAATAATTGGGATTGATTATAGTCATTTGTGGTGATTAATTTGATATAATTATTATCTTTCGGTCATATAAACGAAATTAGTTAGTTTTGCAAGTAAAATGATAATTGAATTATTTTAGTTAGAATAAAAAGTGCATCGTGGGTTTGGAATCTAAATTTGAGATTATTACATAATGTTTAAAGCAAGGTCGATCAAATAAATCAAGTGGTTGGGATACAGTCCTTGGAAATCAAGAGATATGACCATAAACACAACTCCATTATGAAAACAAAGTGGTCGGTGTATACTATGAACATGGATTTTTTGGAGCCAATATGCTACTTGATTGGTTCATATAGGAAATTGGGCTTCACTAGGGTAGCAAGGCTACGTGATTGTACAGTCTTATACTATTATTACTTGGGTTGAGCACTGATTGGCTCACACACAAGTTGGGTTAGACTACACCTTGGCGAGGCAATTAAAGGGGTAACCTATTTAGTTCAGTGGTGCGGAAAAAAAGAGTTACGATAGGAAGTGTCCTCAGCAAACAGAATTTTGGCAGTAAGTATAAAAACAACAGTAGTGTTTAGACATAATACGGTTTATTGCGACTTCAACTCAGAACTCAATCATGGTTTGAAGCAAGATAACAAGAAGAAAATAAAAGCATAAGGAAATTTTCGTGAGCCGCGTTATTTTTTATATGTTTTCTAGTCGTGTGATTAATATTGTTTTGGTCGGTGCCCAGTCATTGAAGGCTATAGTATTGTTGAGTTTGGTGAATTTCTCAATCATATATATGGACAAAACAAGCTACTAAAGTGACAATGCCTAACTATTATGCCTTCTCAATTGCTCATCTCTATGGCAAAATTGTGCACATTCAGTCACGAAATGAACAAATTCCGCAGCAAGTTCAAATCCCCATCCTTGACGCCCCCTCCATCCTCTTAGGTGTTGTAATTTCTCTCTTTTGATGTTTCTGTTTGGAAAATTTTTTTGTTTTTACCAAAAATTTTAATGGAATTTGATAAATATTTATGAGTTAAATATGTTATCATTTTACATGATTTTTTGTGGGGATTAATAGTCCTATGTGAGGACTTTAATATACAAAAATAATCATTAAATTCGATTAATTTTTGAATGAGAAATTGACATTCAAAGTTAGGTGTTTTCAATGGTGGATGAGTATTAAAATACTTAATCCCACATTGGAAGTTGAGGAGTTGGAGGTTGGGTATATTTAATATTGTGTGAGACTAAGGTTCACAACTAATCTTAAGGAGAAAGTAAGTTGATGTGCGCATCGCATATTTTTCCACACACGCACACACACACACGCCGCCGCGGCCGGCCGGCCGGCCGTGCCCGGGTCCGTGGTCCGGGTCCGGACCTCGTGGGTTCGTGAGAATGTGCCTCGTGCCACGGGCGGGCCTAATCTTTTTATGGAAAATCCAATTATGATAATTGGATTGGGCTTGGGCTTTTGTGTTGTGATTGGGCTTAGCATTTGATTATGAGCTAACTGGGCTTAACATTTTGTTGTGGGCTTGCGGACCTCTGGGCTAACCCTTACCCGACCCAACCCAGAGGCTTTCCACCTCATGAGACTCTTCAAAATCCTACAGTTTTTATTCATTACAGCTGTATTAGTTGCAGCATTACATACCTTAAACTGTTGCAGACCAAAGGTCTTGCTGGACAGCCAAAGGTTTCCTCTGCATGTATATGTATTGGCAGTCTTGTCATATACTTCCTATCCGAATTCCTCCTGCTTGGGCGTCCTATTGCTAAAGAAATTCCTATTAGTTCCTTCACCTGTTCAAGAGAGTAAGTTCAACACACAAAGGTTCGACCACCAGTGACTTCTGGTGCAAGTTCAACCACTGGTACACCGGCTATACCCTGCGACACTTTGGTCGGATTCAACCACTTGCACCTCCGGTGGGGCGGCTAAAAAGTATTAAGGGAACTGTGTTCACACAGGCCTCCGGTTTCATTTTTATATCTTGATCTATTTCAGTTTTTCAGTTCTATTTTCAACAGATTATCTTAACAAGCTTAACACTTTTTACAAAAACTGTCTTCTGAATAATCTGTTCACATACTAAAACCTTACTGCTTTTCGTTTTCAGAAAATCTTTCTGTTCTCAAAAACATTTCTGATCAGTTCACGTTGTTTGGTTTTCTGTTCAAAAGATTCTGATCAGTTTACTATTTTCTGTTCAAAAGTTTCTAATCAGTTTACTGTATCCTGTTTCTGATCAGTTCATTAGTCACTGATTTGCAATCTTTAGTTAATTCTAATTCGAAACTGTTTC
>NMUG010009817.1:0-11153 GCA_002855965.1 Monotropa hypopitys | reverse complement strand
AGGAGTTTGGATCAGATTTGTCTGACAGTCATGGCTGTATGGCAGAAGAGGAAATAGCCACGTATGTCTTATTGTGAGGTGTCCAAAGCTCTTATACGTGGGAGATGTCTGAGAATGGGAACAAAATACATAAGTGTGTAGGTGTCATTTGAAGATTAACAGGTGTAGCAAAAATATAAATCAAAGAATCCGTATAAAACTAAAACGTATCTGAACCAATATCATTTTCTTCCAAAAATAATCCGAGAATATCTCTCTTAAGCAAATCTGTAGAAGTTAGTCTGTGAGGAGGGAATCTGAGAGAAGGTAAGTCTTGAAAGACTGAGCTTGAGGCAGAGGAGAAGGTTAAGTAGGAGCTATGGAGTGGGGTCTGAGGGAGGAGAGCCAAAGCTTCGTCTTTTTGATCTTGAATTAAATTTGACAAATCAGGGTAAGTTCTTTTGAAATTAAATCCATAGGATTGTTAAGAATCACTCATAGAAGTTATGTTTAAAATTTGGAGTTAATCGGATCTGTTTTGAAGGAGTATTTGAAGAAATTGATTTTTTGAGTAAACCCTCGATTTTTCTGAGTTCTGTCGAATTCTTGGAGAAGACGACAGATATCGGTATCTAGCTCTTCCAAGATACCGATATCTCAGTACTTTAGGCCAGCAGTTCCTTAGAAATCGATATCTTCACACATATCTCGGGTGGACCCCAGATACCGGTATCTCAAATCCTTAGAAACCGGTATCTAGAGAGCCTCAGATACCGATATCTCGGTTAGCAAGAAACCGGTATCTGAAGCTATTGCAGAACCTTAGAAACCCCTTAATAAGAAATCGGTATCTTAGTGTCTGGTCAAGATACCGGTATCTTGGGAGCCCAAGATACCGATATCTTGAGCTGCGGGGAAAATGGGCAGAATTGAAAAATGATGTTTTTAGAAGAAAATTGTTATTAAATAAAGGAGTTAATATTGTTAGAAGCTGATATTAGATTATTTCTATATTTAGGTGGTGGTGAGCCTTCGAATCAGAGAAAAGGGAAAGAAGCTGTTTGAAGTTCGGCATAAATTGTGAGTACCCGATGACTTACATATTTTAGAGCCTATTTTAATATATATGTATAAAATGTGTGGTTTTCAAAAAGGGGATTTGTGTGTTTCGGAAAATCTAGGCATCACGATTTTAAGTGAAATATAGTGATTTTAAAGGATGATTTAAAAAGGTGTTTTGAAGGTGATTTAAAAAGGTGTTTTTGAGAAAAATACAAAAATGTGGTTTTAAATAAATGCGTGTGTTGGGTGAACTTAAATAGCCTTGCTATGGAACGGGTGGTTCCATGGATCATATGTACGAGGTGCGTACAGCCGGGTTCTCATGGTTAAATGAGACGTTGTACTATATGTACAGGTGTGTTCTATCCTTACCACTGGGACGGGTGTAGTGTCCCCTGGATCATTACTTGTGCATATCCGAGAATGTCCCCAGAGTATCAGATCTGACTTTAACGGGTGGTCACCGGGCTTTAACGACCCTTGGCTATTATGGCTCACTGGTGTGGTGTGTGTGTGTGTGTGTGTGTGGTGGTGGTGTGAAGTGTGTTCTAGTGTGGTGCAGTATGATTTCCAAGTGTGCTGTGATATAGTGTGATGTGATATAGTGTGCTGTGTGTGTGGTGTGGTAGTGTGTGTAGTGTGTGTGTGTGTGTGTGTGTGTGTGTGTTCTAGTGTGTGTGGTGTGTGTGTGTGTGTGTGAGTGGGTGGTTATTTTTAAAAGATAAAGGTGATCCATAGTATATTTTACTCCCTCTACTTTATGTTTTTTATTTGAGTATTCACCGGTTTTCCCTAGTTGACCCTCTCTTTTCTCCAGGGTTCGGTGTTTCAGTTCTGTGTAGAGTCCACCAGTCCAGCAGCAGCAGTTGAGGAGCAGGAGTAGTATTGGTGAGTAGTTTTCAGTTTTTAGTTTGTTTCAAGTTTATGTTTTGTACTTTGAGAGTTTTCTTTTTGTTGTAGTTCAGTGAGAGTTTCTTTTCAATGTGTGTAGTGGCAGTAGAGCAGTGTGTGTGAGGTGGAGTTCCAGTTGTACTCATGTATTTCATATCAGCAGTTATATCAGCAGTATATTTTATTTTCAGTTTCTTTTCAGTTGTTGTTCAGAGTGGTGTTTGGTTTAGTAGTAATGATTGCCACGTGTCCGTCGCTGGATGATTGGCTTTACAGTCGTCTGGGATGGGGCGTGACACTATATGTACAGGTGTGTTGTGTTCTTACCACTGGGACTGGTGTAGCGGCCTCTGGATCATTTATTGTGTCTATCCAAGGATATCCCTAAGGTTTCAGATTTGACATAAACGGGTGGTCACCGGACTTAATGACCCTTGGCTATTATGGTTCACAGGTGTGGTGTGTGTTCATATGTGGTGTAGTGTGTGTTCAGGTGTGGTGTGTGTTCAGGTATGGTATGTGTTCATGTGTGGTGTAGTGTGTGTTCAGGTGTGGTGTGGTGTGTGTTCAGGTGTGGTGTGGTGTGTGTTCAAGCGAGGTGTGGTGTGTGTTCAAGCGAGGTGTGGTGTATTTTCTAGTGAGGTGTGGTGTGTACTGGTGAGGTGACTCTGTTTCTAGTGCTTTTCTCTTGTTTTCTGTTGGATTTATCTACAAGATTTTAAGATGAATTTTAAAGGTATTGTGTGAGTTGTTGGTTGTTTTAAAAGAGTTTTAAAAGAGTTTTAAGTGTTCAAATGAGTGTTTTATTAAAGGAGTGGATTTTGAGAAAAGGTGTGCGTTCGGGGGTGTGTGAGTGTGTGAGTGGGTGTGTATTTTGAAAGATAAAGGTGATCCATAGCTATTTTACTCCCTCTACCTTATGTTTTTCATATGACTATTCACCAGCTTTCCCTAGTTGACCCTCCATTTTCCCTTCCAGGTGATCGTTGTTTCTGTTCAGTTAGAGTCCACCAATCCAGCAGTTGAGCAGTTGAGCAGGAGTAGAGGTGTGAGGAGTTAGAGTTTCAGTAGAACTGTTCCAGGTATATTATATATATCAGTTCAATAGTTTCTTTTCAGTTCTTGTTGAGAGTGGTGTTTAGTTTAGTAGTGTTTGATTTTTATGTGTCTGTCCCTGGATGGCTGACTCTACAGTCGTCTAGGGCAGGGCGTGACATTTCCCCTCCCTGAGACTACCCTCCTTTTTCCCCCTTTTGTTTGTTTTTAATTTGTTTTGATTTCATTTTGTTTCTTATTTGTTTTACTTTTTGTTAATTGATAAGAATAGCAAAATTAATAAATTTTATTTTCTTTTGGGCTACACTATAGTGTGGAAATGTGCACCATAGTTACGGTGGTCCTTAGGCCTAATTTTCTCATTTTTAGTATTTTACAATAAATTTTTATAACTTCTTTTTATTTCTAAAATTTCTTTCTTTTATCTAAAAATTTTCGAACTTCGTTGAAAATTTATATTCGTCACTTAGAATTTAATATAAACTTTTAAGGTCTAATTTTATTATTTAAGCCTCTTAACTAATTTCATTAGCCATAAACTTAATTATAATAATTACAGAAAATTCATGGTATTGCACCTTGCTACCTTGGTAAAGATAACTTTCTTCAATTTCCCGAGAACACAATCCTCACAGAATCCCAAATCCAGAGATTTCAATTCCGACAATTTCCCATTCGACATCATCAACTTCATTCCTTTTGCACTCATGTGACCCAGTCTCATATGCCATACACTGGCATCAACCATTGATGTTGTCACCATAATGTTGTTATAAGAACCAATGGATACATACAATGTTATTTCTTTCTTTCCATGAGCCAAAATTATGGCCCTTCTTGACATTTTCCAAGCATCCAATGAGAATGACATTACAACTCCAGCCTTAGACAATTGACCCACTCAAATCAAGTTTTTCATTAGATTGGACACATGTTTAAGATTCTTCAATTTCAAAATTGTCACATCTGAATGTGCAATCTACACATTCCGCTTAACAACAATATTACAAGCTTCATCATCACCCAGATAAAACTTGCCAAAATTTCCCTCCACACAACCTTCTAAAATATTTATGTGTAGAGTAGCATGGAATGAAGCACCTGATTCTACAATCCAAGACTCACTGTGAGAATCTGTAAAATAAATCAATGTGTCATTGTCTGAGTCCTCCATAATATTGACAATGTATTTTTCCGCTTGATTCTTCACGTTCTTTTTCCTTGACGTCCTCCAATCCTGCTTGTAATTCCCATACTGACCACAATTCCAGCAACCCTCTAGATTTCCATCTCCAACCAAAGACTTACCAAGATGATTCTTAGAATTATATCTCCCTCTATTTTGGTTGTTTCTTCTATTCAAAATCCTGACCCTTTCCTTGTTACTGTATGTTGAACCTGATGTGGACTCCTGACCTTAAGTCCTCCTTTGAGCTTCTTTACCTAACACCAAACTCACAACATTTTCCAATTTTATCTTTGCAGATTCAAAAGAGTTTCTAACTATTACGACTCGTCCATTCCAACAATCCGACAAACTGGATAAAAGAACAAGATCCCTAACCTCATCATTGAATTAAGTACCCACAAATTTTAACTGATTTATGACCATATTAAATTGGTTGAGATATTCAGCAACCACTTCATCCTCAAAGATCTCTATGTTAAACTATTTATTCATCAAATAAATCTTATTGACTGCAGAGGTTTTTTCTTTTATTTTTTTAAATTAGAGAACAAATCTAGTGTAGTTTTATCCTTGGCAATATTCGATGCAACCGATCGTGTGAGGCTAAGTCACGTGGTCCCTAATGCTTTATGATCTAGAATATCTCGATCTGTATGTGTCATCGCTTCTGGCTTGATACCCGTAATGGACAAGTATAGATCCTTCTGATATAAAATATCCTTGACCGCATCTTCCAAAATGCGAAGTTTGAACTATTAAACTTCTCGATCTTGACTTCTCGTCTTTGCCCATTGTACAATCTTGTTCTTCAAAACCAAGAACTCTGATACCAGTTGTTGTGGAAAATGTCCAAACCAACACACACACACACACACAATGCACGAAGAACAATTAAGAAAAGAAAAGAACAAATTAAGAACACACATATTTACATAATTCTCACTATCAATATGATAGAGGTACGTCCACATCGCACACCAACTAACAAATTGTATTGAATCTGAAAGAGAATTACAATTGCTCACCAAACCCCAAGTACGAACTCTAGCCCCACTCCCTTACTTTGTATCCAAAGATTAAACCCCAATAATGAACAAGGAGAACATTATATAGATGTGTCTCAAAAAAACCTAAAACATGCTGAAATTAGGTTTCATGTGGCGCTCGCCTGTACCTCGGAGGCGGTGCTCATGCACCACGCGAGCACTCCAAGAGTGGAGCCTTCTATTTGTTTTCGTTCTTAACCAAATTTCATATCTTTTTACAGACTCTTATTTAGCCAAATGTTGGACTTTACACCCAACACTTCCAAAAGTAAATAACACTCTTTAAAAGGGGCACATTGTACACCAAGGTGAAGATGGTGAACAATATCACCAGTTTCATTAATTTAAAATGTGTAAGGTCCATAAAAAATAATACTTTTAATTTATATCAAAAAGTATTTTGGTATAATACACACATTTTCAATTCATAAAAGTAAAAATATTGTTCATTTAGTTGATAAGTTGTCTATCTAATGTTGCAAAAATCTTTTGGTCCACTATAGTTCTTGAGGACCACTTGCTCAAGACGGGTCTTGATCTCTCATGCCAACTTTCTATACACTTTCACCAATCAATTAAATAGTGCAGATGGAACTTCATGATACCAAACCTATCATTTTTATTAACTCAGTCATGTGGTAGCCATCATTTGATAAATATCCATTTTTTGTTAACTCGATGTCCGGATCATCTTATGTACATCCTCAATTTATTCTTGAGGGGTCATACATACTTTCCAGGTTAATATCAACACACATATATTAACCACTTCTCAATGGATATCAAAATTATTTTAGATCGTCACTTCAAGTGATAATTATTTATGGCATCTTTGAATTAAATTAATGCATGCTTGTTCCAAATAATGAGTAGCTATTATACATTACACCTCCATATGTAGGACCTACACATAACACACACATCTAACTTATATACACAATCATTGGATTAAAATCAATAACTGAGATTGAAACCATAAATATGCAAGATAGCGCATATATATTCCACACATTCCGCATATAACAATAAGCATTCCACACGCATTCCGCGTATTCTCTCTCTCTACAATGTGAGCTCTCTCTCTCTCTCTCTCACACACACACACATATACGGTGAAACCTTGATATGCATTCATACACAGCTGACCACCACCAGCAGCAAAACAGCCGACCACCACCACCAGCAAAACAGCCACCGCACCAACCCACACCCGCCTCTCCTTTCCATCGCTTATGATTGGTTTGGCATTTGGTTGGTTGTGTTTCAATTTTGGTTTCGATTTTGGGGTTTTTGGTTTTGATTTTGGCGTTTTCAATTTTGAGGGTTTCGGTTGGGATCTGTTTTCGGCTAGGTTTGGCATTTGGTTGGCCGTGTTTCGATTTTGGTGTTTTGATTTTGGTTTTATTATTTTCGATTTTGTGGGTTTCAGATTTTCGGCTGGGATTAGTTTGTGTGGGTTTTGATTTTCGGCTGGGATTAGATTTTCGGCTGGGATTAGTCTCTGTGTGTGTTGGTTTAGCTGTTTTTGCTGGTTTTCATTTAGGGTTTCTGGGTTTTGATTTTTGGGGGTGTTTCAATTTTGAGTTTTGGGTTATGTTTTTGGTGTTTTGGGTTGCATTTCAATTTCTAAGTTTCTCACTCTCTGTGTGTGAGAGTTTTTTGTTCGGGGGGTGTTCAATTTTGGTTGGCTGCGTTTTAGTGATTGTTCCATTATTGGGTTTGGCTGTGATGAGGTTTTCTCTGAGCCTTGGTTTTCGATTGGAACACCCCCAAAATGAAATGAACTCGTCGTAACCCTTGGTTGTGTTGGTTGTGTGTGTGGATTTGGCTGTGTTGAGATTTTCTCTGAGCCTTGGTGTTCCAATTTTGGTTGGTTGTGTTTCAATGATTGTTATGTTACTAGGTTTGGCTGTGATGAGGTTTTCTATGATCCTTGGTTGTTCCGTTATACACATTTGGTTATGATGATGAACCCAAGTTGGCTGTGATAATGAAGTTTTTACTCGCCATGGCGGGGCAACTCACAGGTTGCAGCCATAACGAGGGTTAATCTCAGCCTCTTTCCCCCTCAATGGATTTAAACTGGGTTATTGTTTCTGGGTTTGGAATATGAAATGCGTGTTGAATGCTTATTGTTTCTGGGTTTATTGTTTCTGGGTTTATTATTTATGTGTGTAGAATATGGAATACGTGTGTAATATATGCATTGGGTTTATTTTTTGGCAGAACTAAATGCGTATGAAATATGTGCGATGTTTTTTCTCTCTGATATTGGCTGTGATGATGATGTTCTTTCTAGCCATGATGGGGTAACTCACAGGTTGTTGCCATGTCGAGTGTCAATCTGAGTCTGTGTTTATTATATCAGTCTTAGCATTTGTATACCACTTTAATGAATCAAATTGTATATCAGTTTAATGAATAATATTTTATTTGTTTAATTGAATAATATACATTACACCTCCATATGTGGGACCTACACATAACACATATCTAACTTATATACATAGTCATTTGATTAAAATCAATGGCTAAGATTAAAACCATAAATATGTAAGATAGCGCATATATTCCACACATTCCGCATTTAACAATAAGCATTCCACATGCATTCTACGTATTCTCTCTCTATATATATATATATGGTGAGCTCTCTCTCATATATAGTGAAACTCTGATATATATTCATACACATCCGACCACCACCACCACTAGCAAAATAGTCGACCACCACCACTAGCAAAACAGCCACTGCACCAACCCATACCCACCTCTCCTCACTGTCTCCTATGACTGGGTTTAGGATTTGGTTGGTTGTGTTTCGATTTTGGTTTTGATTTTGGGGGTTTTGATTTTGATTTTGGTGTTTTCGATTTTGGGAGTTTCGGTTGGGATCTGTTTTCAGCTAGGTTTGGCATTTGGTTGGCCGTGTTTCGATTTTGTTGTTTCGATTTTGGTTTTGGTTTTGATTTTGGTTTTTTCGATTTTGCAGGTTTTGGCTTTTTGGCTGGGATCTGTTTATGGGGGTTTTGATTTTGTGCATGTGTGCATTCTCTCTCTCTCACTCACTCACTCTCTGTGTTTGTGTTTTGGTGGTTCATTTGGGAGTTTTCCGTTTAGGATTTTTGGGTTGTGTTTTGGTGGTTGTTCGTTTTGGGCATTCCCTTCTCTTCTCTGGTATTATTTTAATAGGTGTTGGGTTTGTTGACGGTAATGTCAAGTGCCTCTCTCTTCTCTTCATCGACGGTAACTCTAAACACAGAGGTATGTGTTTCGTCTTACTTTTGTTTTGCTAATTTTTTTGGTTTTGTGAGTTCGTTGTGGTTGTCAATTTTTCTGAATTTTTGGGTTTCAGTTCTAGCTTGCAGCCATGGTGAGGCAATTTAGATGTTGCAGACATGGTGAGGCAAATCCGATCCATCCTCCCCTCCCCTCCATCTCTTCGATTCTGGGGTTTTTCGATTCTGGGTTTATGGCTTCTAGGTTTCTGGTTTTCTGGGTTTTGGGGTTTCGATTCTGGGTTTATGGGTTCTAGGTTTCTGGATTTCAATTCTCTTGTGGGTTTGTTGTGATTTTGGAACTGTTGTGGGTTTGTTGTGGGTTTATGGATTTCGATTTTGGGGGTGCTTTGGGTTGCATTCTGAGTTTCTCACTGTTTGTTTGTATGGGTTTTTTTCATTTTTGGGTTACACACATATATTCCATATGCACACATGCATATATTGCACATATTCTCTCTCTTTATGTGTGTGTTCTTCGTGTGTGCATTCTTTCTCTATCACTCACTCTCTATGTGTGTTAGTTTAGCTATTTTTGGTGGTTTTCATTTAGGGTTTCTGGGTTCTGATTTTTGGGGGTGTTCCGATTTTGAGTTCTGGATTCCGTTTTAGGGTTTTGGGGTTGCGTTTCAATTTCTAAGTTTCTCACTCTCTGTGTGTGAGAGTTTTTCATTCAGGGGTGTTCTGATTTTGGTTGGCTGCGTTTTAGTGATTGTTCCGTTATTCGGTTTCTGTGATGAGGTTTTCACTGAGCCTTGGTGTTTCGATTGGAACACCCCCAAAATGAAAAGAACTGGTCGTAACCCTTGGTTGTGTTGGCTGTGTGTGGGTTTGGCTGTGATAAGATTTTCTCTAAGCCTTGGTGTTCTTGGCTGTGTTTTGGTGGTTGTTCTGTTACTGGGTTTGGATGTGATGAGGTTTTCTCTGATCCTTGGTTGTTTTGTTACACACATTTGGTTGTGATGATGAACCCAATTTGGCTGTGATAATAAAGTTTTTTCTCGCCATGGCGGGGAAACTCACAGATTACAGCCATGGCGAGGGTTAATCTAAGCCTCTTTCCCCTTCAATGGATTTAAACTTGGTTATTGTTTCTGGGTTTAGAATATAAAATGCATGTTGAAGGCTTATTGTTTCTGAGTTTATTGTTTCTGGGTGTGGAATATGGAATGCGGGAGGAATATATGCGTTGGGTTTATTTTTTGGCAGAACTAAATGCATGTGAAATATGTGCGATGTTTTTTCTCTCTGATCTTGGCTGTGATGACGATGTTCTTTCTAGCCATGACAAGGTAACTCACAGTTTGTTGCCATGTAAAGTGTCAATCTAGGTCTGCGTTTATTATATCAGTCTTAGCATTTGTATACCATTTTAATGAATAATATTTTATTTGTTTAATTGAATAATATACATTACACCTCCATATGTAGGACCTACACATAACACATACATCTAACTTATATACACAGTCATTGAATTAAAATCAATGGGTGAGATTGAAACCATAAATATGCAAGATAGCACATATATTCCACACATTCTGCATTTAACAATAAGCATTCCACACGCATTCCATGTATTCTCTCTCTCTACACGGTAAGCTCTCTCTCTCACACACACACATACACATATATATGGTGAAACCTTGATATACATTCATACACAGCCGACCACCACCACCGGCAAAACAGCCATTGCACCAACCCACACCCGCTTCTCCTCTCCGTCGCCTATGAATGGGTTTGGCATTTGGTTGGTTGTGTTTCGATTTTGGGAGTTTTAGGAGTTTTGGTTTTGATTTTGGTGTTTTCGATTTTGAGGGTTTTAGTTGGGATCTGTTTTCGGCTAGGTTTGGCATTTGGTTGGTCGTGTTTCAATTTTGGTGTTTCGATTTTGGTTTTGGTTTCGATTTTGGTGTTTTTAATTTTTGCGGGTTTCGTATTTTCGGCTAGGATCTGTTTGTGTGGGTTTTGATTTTTTGAATGTGTGCATTCTCTCTCACTCACTCACTCTCTGTGTTTGTGTTTTTGTGGTTCATTTGGGAGTTTTTTGTTTAGGGTTTTGGGTTTTATTTTGGTGGTTGTTCATTTTGGGCATTCCCTTCTCTTTTCTGGTATTATTTTAACAGGTGTTGGGTTTGTTGACAGTAATGACAAGTTCCTCTCTCTTATCTTCATCGACGGTAACTCTGAACATAGAGGTATGTGTTTCGTCTTACTTTTGTTTTGCTAAATTTTTTGGTTTTGTGAGTTTATTGTGGTTGTCAATGTTTTTGGGTTTTTGGGTTTCAGTTCTGGCTTGCAGCCATGGCGAGGCAATTTAGTTGTTGCAGCCATGATGAGGCAAATACGAGCCCTCCTCCCCTCCCCTCCATCTCTTCGATTCTAGGGTTTTTCAATTCTGGGTTTATGGATTCTAGGTTTCTGGTTTTCTGGGTTTTGGGGTTTCGATTCTGGGTTTATGGGTTCTAGGTTTCTGGATTTCGATTCTCTTATGGGTTTGTTGTGATTTTGGAATTATTGTGGGTTTGTTGTGGGTTTTTGGATTTCGATTTTGGGGGTTCTTTGGGTTGCGTTCTGATTTTCTCACTCTCTGTTTGTATGGGTTTTTTCGTTTCTGAGTTACACACATCTATTCCACATGCACACATA
>NMUG010009816.1:0-11153 GCA_002855965.1 Monotropa hypopitys | reverse complement strand
ATTGCATTTTTGGACAAGTTACAGTATACTGTAACTTTTTCATATATACATTGTAATTTGTTTAATATGTTCAAACATGTTCAAATATGCATAAATTAAAGTGTAATTTATCCAAATATGTTTAAATATGCACAAAATATAGTTATATTATATTTTGAATAGTTATATTGTATTTTTTAGACAAATTACAATACATTTTGAACGAACGGGACCTAATGAGGAATAAAAACTTATTACATATGTTACACACTAATAAATTCCAAAAACGGACCGGTGAAACATTTTGCATTGTTTTAATTGTTCTCTCGCCTCTCCTTTCCTCTATTTTCTTTACCTGTTTCCAAACAAATCCTTTGTGCTCGTTGAATACATCACTCGCCCTGACACATCAAGAGCAGCAGGAAGAGAGGGGCGGAGAGAGAGCGAGGTTAGCTAGGACCCAACCCAAAATCGCTTACCCGAAACCGTGAAAAAGGAAAAGGTAAACGGGGAGAAATTGGTACGCAAAGTCTCCTCGCCCCCTTTCTCAATATACATTCGTATGTAAGTTGGTCCTAATTCTCGTATCATTGATGGGCTTTCTTAGCTCAATCTCATGACTTTCTATTGTTATATAATAGAATATATATCAGCAGTATCAGTACGTGGATCTGTATGAACTGTTCATATTATACACACACCCAATAATTTTTTACAGTCTAGGGTTTTCGGATTGGTTTCCGTCCTCTCTCTGATGCGATTGTTTTTCATCTTGAGATGGTTTGATCGTTACTCTTCAGTTTTCAACACATATATCGTTTGTTTTTTCATAAAAAAACCCATATCTTTTGTTTTGTGCGTGCAGTTCATCAAAGGGTTCCAAATTTGGGGGTTTCTCGATTCTTAGTTATTTTTTCTATGTTAGGGCTTTAGGTAGTGTTGGATTATTCTTCGGTTACGTAAAGCACGCATTGGCAGATTTAGCATTTTGCGATATTTTATAGTTATTCACGTGAATGGTATAGTCTTAACATCTGAACGTATTAATGTGGAATTAACGCGTGTTCTTTTCTCGCTGTCTCATGTATCCATTGTTTCATAGTATGTATGGTAAGATGTTTTATGCTTTGATTTGTTTCAAATTTTTGCTTTCAGAGTAGTTAGAGGTTGAAGTGGCAGTAGTAGAATTGTAAGAGCCTGTTCTAACATTTGCTTCCATTCTTCATTTTCTTTGCTGTGGGAAGTTTTGAATTGCAATTCATTCCCCAGTCGTTATTTTTTCTTCTGAATTCAACCTTCTAAGTACACAGATCAAAGAAGTTTTATACTTGTTATTTTCCAGAAGTTTTTTGGTTTGCATTTTTTTCCTAACAGTCTATCAAACCTGTATTCTGCGTCATTTTTTATTTTGGATTTCAGTGGACGAAGCAGTTTTTGAAAATGACACAAAATGGGTCCTATATATCTTCTCATTCTATTATTAGTCTTTCTATTTTGATATATATCCTCTCATTCTCCTATTAGAGTTTACTGTTTTGATAACCCATCGTCCTCTTTACACACACCTCAATTAATCTCGGTAACTTGAAATTAATGATCGGAAAAACCTCTAGAATGAAGGAGTTTAAACTATTTATTTTCATTAAATTTTTTGAATCCTTTTTTCTAAAAGTTATACCAAACCTCTATTCTGCATCACTTTTATTTATTTTTGGGTCTCAGAGCACACAAAATTTTGAATCTCCAATTTTCCTTATAGGCTTTTTTGGTAACGGGGTGTCCTGGCAAGCTTACATGCACATCTCAACTTATTCTGGGGCCATGAAGCGAATGACTGGGAAAACCTTGAGTGATCGTAATTTTTTTTTTGTAGGAGTCGAACCTGCGTGCTTGGGAGAGTAAGCTCTCATTTTATGCTATGTTCTCACTCGGCCAACCTTGGGATTTCCTATAGGTGGTTGCGAAATCTGTCCAGTAGTTAACATACTCTTGATGCATGCCACTTGAAACTTATATGGAAGTACTTAAAAGTTTGCAGCCTCTTCTAGTCTTAAAGTTAAATTTACTTTGCACATTTCTCAGCTTAACTTGGTTAAAGCTCAAGTGTCATCATTGGACGTGAAGCATTCATGGACGAGGGGATAGAAATTGAGGGTCGGGTGGATCTTGATGATGACAATTACATTGAGGAGATGGATGATGATGTTGAAGAACAAATAGACGATGAAGGAGTGGGGGGAGTCGGTGATGAGTTTGCCGAAGACCAACACAAGGACATGAAAAGTGACGATAGTGGGAGAGACCGTTCACCAGAATTAGATGTAGTTGAAGCAGAAAAAAGCATTACTAATGAACCGGTGGGAGATAAAGAAAAGCCTACTTCTTTGATTGATGAAGATGACAAACAGAAGCATGCTGATCTTCTTGCACTTCCTCCTCATGGGGCTGAAATTTTTATTGGTGGGCTTCCTCGTGATGTTTCAGAAGAAGATTTGATGGAGCTATGTGATCCATTTGGCGATATTTTTGAGGTCAGTTCTTATCCAGCGGGAAGAAAAAGGCTGATGTGGATGGTGTTTTTTGTTTTGGTGCTGGTAGTCTGTAGCATTTATGAATGTGCTAGATTTTTTTCCTTTATGGTTTTAATTTTGCAATCGTTTGGCAGGTAAGATTGATGAAGAATAGGGATACTGGAGAAAATAAGGGCTTTGCTTTCGTAGCATTTAAAACCAAGCAGGTTGCACAACAGGCCATTGAAGAATTGCACAACAAGGAGTTCAAGGTATAGTCTATGCTGCCAACACTACGAATTTTTTGTTTATTTGAAACATTGTTGTTTACAAAAACTAAATGCTTGGGTGCCATTGCGGGGTTGTTATTTCCGGGCATTGCTGAATTTATTTTGGTTTGTTTTTCTGTGTCATTATTGCAGGGTAGAACATTAAGGTGTTCACTGGCTGAATCTAAACGCAGATTGTTTATTGGTAATCTTCCAAAAATCTGGACAGACAAAGAGTTTACAAAAGTCATTGAGGACACTGGTCCTGGAGCAGAAAACATTGAGCTTATAAAGGTCACTTTTTTTATTTCTGTTATTTTGAAGTGTATATGTTAGTAAATAGTTGTACAAACTTTGCAATATTTAAGTAGTTATAACTACTAATGATGCCAGTATCATTCCTTTGTGTGACAACAGGATCCTCAAAATCCAAGCCGGAATCGCGGTTTCGCTTTCATTGAGTATTACAACAATGCTTGTGCTGATTTTTCTAGACAGAAAATGTCAAATGCCAGTTTTAAATTGGAGGGCAATGCCCCAACCGTCAGCTGGGCTGATCCGAAGAGTACTCCGGATAATTCTGCTGCTGCTTCTCAGGTAAATTCCAAACGCAATATTTTGACAGCTTCCTTGAGATATTTAGTATTTGGTAAGCTTCTAGAACTTTAGCTAGTCTTCTCCTTCCATACCTTATCTTTGACCCCCATCTGTCCATCTTAGTCTTCCCTTTGCCGCGTTCATCTGTTCAACTGTCAAACCAATTGACTCCTGAGTAAGACTAAGATAGCCAAGCACACTAATAAGAACTAAGGAAATCAAATATTGGAGAAAAGAACTTGTGTAGATACGTTCACAGCTTGTAACACTAACAAATTTAAAAAGCTTCCTTTTGTGCTTGAAATGGCGCTGCTGTAATTAAAACAGCAATTGCACTCTTGTTTTCCTCCCTCATTCCCTAAGATTTTTATGCTTTGCTATTGGTTGTTGATCCTGCTACATTGAATAATGTAGAGACCAATCAATGTGAAGCTTCCTTTTCCTGCACTATCAATTAGCGGCAACAGCCTGCTCACTACCATTGTTGTCTCGGTATAATACCTTTCCCACTTTAGGTTGCGATCAATTAGCAAGTATTACACATACTTACTATGAAGAATTTAAGTTTAAGGGGAGCCCTCAAGGAATTAAAGAAAATAGTGAAGTGCATGTTCTTAGCCCGCTACAGAAAACACGTGCCAACTAATGAATGAACTGCATGTCATTTTAATTCGCAAATTATGCACATGGTGGACTATTTGGTAACGTCATTGATGCTCGCTTTATTTGCATCTCTTGATGTGGTACATGCAAGCGCATTATAAAACTTGAACAGCGATGTCTCTTCAACATAATATAGTCCACTTTGCTTTCTTCCAAATATATAGACTGACGTTCAAAAAATTGTTAAGCTAGTGTTTGACACTTTGAGTTGTTAGATAGCGAAGAAGAGAAACTGAAGAAGCATCCAAGTTTTAGTTCTTTTCCTTGGGTGAAAAATGAGCAGAAGTGAAATATATTCTGTTATAACTCCTTTTTTTGTTCCTATTCATAGTCAAAATGAATGTGTATAGGTTCATTAGAAAGAGTGATATTCAGTGGGTACTGGGAAATTATTGAGCACAGATGCAGGTGATTCACTATGATATTCAGCATAATCGGGAGCAAAGTAAATAAAGAATAAAAAATGAACGATGGCAATGGAGACGGTTGACGATAATAATGGATGAGTCTACAATAGTGGTTTGGATGGCTAATGTTTTTGGCACATGTTGTCGAAGAAAAAAGATTGCATAATTAATTGTAACGTGATTATAAAATATTAGAGTTAGTTGAGTTTAAACAAATTGTGAAGAATCAATGATCATCTAAAGGCAATGGGTATTAATGTTGTAGTAGATAGACGTGGATGATTGTCATAGACTTTGTTACCTCAAACGTGGATCGTACCGGTACGCGGAACGGGAACGTAAATGTGGTACGCCACATAGTGAAATTGTGGTACGCTAAGGGTAGAATGCTATAGATAACAAAATTAGCACTTATTCTTTCAATCGATATGTATCTAGTAAAACTAAGTCTTGCTTTTCAAATTGTCCATACAAAATGCATTCATAGAAAAACAATGATCAAAGTTTTAACATTTTCTCTCACCAAAATTTTGTTCTCTAGGTTTTTACCTTAAGTTGATTTTCTAAGGAACAACTGTGGGGAATGTTTTGGATCGCTAAATTTTTTGTTTTGGAATAGAAGTGTACCATGTTTTGGAACGTCCGTAACAAAACGTAATTTGCTGGGGTATTAGCATTTCTAAGTAACGTAGGTCATAGATAACAAAACTCAACAATCATTAATGGAGTCAATTTGACTGTTTTATTCAACATTACCAAGTTTAATGAAGAAAAAGGCGTTGATGAGGAAATGGGAGCTGTTGTTGGAGAGGGCAGCTAGGGTTTGGTTTGATTAGGGTTTCGGTGGGTTGCAGTGGCTGGATTGATTAGGGTTGTGACGGCTAGGGTTTGGTTTGATTAGGGTTTCAGTGGGTGTTGGCTGGTGGGATGATTAGGGCGGCGGCAGCGGTGGGATTAAGGATTGATTAGGGGTTATTGTTTTCTTAATATCATGGCTCTGATACCATGTTGTTGGATAGGGAGAAACAAGTGTATAGGTTGTTAATTAACAACCCTAACACAGACAATTTTTATCTATATCGTCATTTATTTTATTACAAGACAAAATTAACCAATGTGGGACTAAACACTATTCTAACAACTAAACGCTATTCTAACAGGAGTGTCGTGAAAAAGATCAAAATTGTAATCAGATGTGTCCACGTGCCAAACCAATAAGTGCTAAAAAATGCAACTCAATTTCGTTTCAACATTGGGACTTCATTTTCTACTCTTACTTGGAGTCACTTAAATCTACAAAAGTTATAATCTTGAATACTCTAGCAACATAAATTCATCAATCGTAGTTGTAATATCTTTTGCATTTTTTAAGTGTTTAAATTTTGAGAGTTTGTTGGTGTGATCCCAAGTGTAGATTATTGCCAAATAATCTACCTCGAAGTAATATACTCAGAAAATGTGAGGTCTATCCAAAGGGAAGAAGGCTGTTTCGAGCACAGGCAACTTATTTAAGTGGAATTAACAAAGTTGATTTTTGAGAGGGTAGAAATTGATTGTTAGTTGAAAAGTGATTTGTGAATACAATATTTGAAAAATACTGGGGCATCAATGATTTGCACACAACAATCCTACGCTATTTGCTTATGATTTTCCCTATAATTCAGTTATGATTTACGGGAAGGATGATCATAACTTGAAGACAAGATTATATATGTTTCGTTACTAATAAACCTTAAAGTCTTGGGTTCGAGTCTGAGCACATCCACTTTGCATATTATTATCAAAGGTTAGACTTGTCCTCGTGTTTTTTCCTTTCCAGACACTCATTAATGATACCAACTCGGCATTATTATTTTTTAGTTTGTTGATTCAAAGCATAACACAACCGGTTCGTTTGTAGGGATACTAGGGAATTCAAAGCATTAATCGTAGCCCCCTAGTAAACGACAATTCAATAAATTGTATAGAAAAAAGCTTCACCTTAAACTTGAATCGAACGAGGAAATATAAAATCTCATACAGAAACCTTGACAAATTATTTTCCAAGATCAGAGTATTGTTGTGGTATCACCCCTGGGCTCTAGCCTTAGCTAGGGTTTTCAGTCATCCATGGAGAAGACAATAAATTCTATAACGAAAAAGAGCCAAAAAAGTTTCTATTCCTCTAGGTTTACGTCTATTTATATTAAGAGACTCTTAACCCAATTTGATTAGGAAATGAACTTTCCTGGAATTAAAATATGAGAAACTAGCTAAAATTATAGTACGAATTCAGAATAAAATAATGATCCCTATTTAGAGGTGCTGGAGAAGTTCAAATACGAATGTTAAGCGTTTGGATTGAGTGTTGTGCCACCACCTAATCACCATATTTTCCTACAGAGAGAGAATTAACCCGTTGCTAACATTTACACATGAATTGGATGAATTAAAATAATCAAAGTGCAAAAGTGTGTAGTAAATTACTATACACTTTTAACCCTTTATCAATCGTGGTTGTATGGAAAACAGAGGGTTTGATGGAAATCCACTAATCTGGTTTGCTAGTGTGCAAGATATTTTTATGGGGATCAAGAGTGAGTGCTTTGCATATTATTTAAGAGGAAGTGGAAACAATCAAGAGTTTATATTTGTTTAGGAATTTTAAGTTATTTATGATTCTAGTTCTACTGTTATTTTATTTCAGTTTTATTTAACGTATTCTATATATATCAGGCATGGTGTAGGAACTTATCAGATGTCTGATATAATTGCATTACAGAGAGTTTGCCCCATTCCTCTATCTAGGCAGGCCTTCCTCCCTGTCTCTGTATTCTTTGCATTTCCTTTGCTCCTGCTGCTCCTCTTCCCATGCTTGTTTTATCTCTACTATCTGCTGCTCCAATTTTGGTATCAGAGTCTTTCTGCTTACCAAAGCGTAACACCGAATTTGCTTGTGATTTCGATCCATCACCGCATAGTCTTTACACACCCATTTCACTATCATACCACGAGCAATCGGAATCCTTATCACAAAATGCGATAAACTGCAACAAACACTTCGAATCCTACTGTTGTTTCATTGTCAGAGCTTTTGCAACATCAACCAGCACTCACCACCATCACTGAATTCTTAACCAGAACTTCTTGTTGTCTATGCTTGGGCCTCCTGCCTGTAACAAAGTCTCAGCCAAATCCTCTCTTGGTGACAAGTGAAAAACCAGCTGAAAAGTACTTGTTGCCATTTTCTGGGGCTTAGTCCTCCCCAGAGTGTTGACGAGTTGTGAGCTAACAACTTCACCTTCACTGAAGCTGTCTGTCTATGGTTTGAACAGAAAGACTAAGGAAGATGATTGAAGAGGAAATCAAAGGGATTTGATGGCTATCAGCCGATCAATCAAGTTAAAGTCATCCTAACCCATTTCCTACACAAATTGGCCCCACACAAATCAACAAATTCAAGGCAAATCCAGGAACAATCCAGCATACTTAATCTTGTCACCCAGGAAGATTGAACAAAAGCCAATCAATCATTGAGATCCATTTCCTGCTCACAGATTGACCCGCCCCACAAATCATCCTATTCTAACCTTCACTCAGCATACTTAATTCCGTAACCCATCTGTACCCAAACCAGATATAGTCAGCCTTACCCAACTTACAAAAAAAATCCAACCAAAGAATTTGTGAGGAACCGCAAAAAATGGAGAACTTGATTTCTGCTTTTTAGAGTTACTGTGTTCACTTTGGAGCGTCAATTCGCACTTGGAAACTCCAATTTGAACTTGAAAAAGGTGTGTCCTCTCTTGGAAGCTCAGTTTACTTGTTTTTTATTTTGAGTTAGTGAAGTGCGTTAATGCCAACTGGAATTCCCCCTTAAATTTTCTTGCTCCTAGCACCCCTGAAAAATTAAATTTATTACTTGTTCCTAGTTTGAATTCTGCATAGCCACTTTGTTGCATATGTATTTATATAAGTGCATTATGTAGATTTATAACTGTTTTTCTTTGGGCAATTTGAATCTGATAACTGTGGAACTCAGTTCACCTGTCTTGATTTGCCTCTAAATTTTCCGGTTATGATCATCTGTAGACTAATAGAAGGCAATACTATGTCAGAAAATGAAGCTGACGCCCTAGAAATTGATATGAAGCGTTGAAGGGAGTCAACTGACCAAATGGCTGCTGATTTCTGTTGGGAACACTACCTAGAATTAGATAGACCTTTATGCCAATTGACCTAAGTGCTTATAAAAGCATCCCTTTGTGGAGTAAGAAAGTGGCCCACATGCCTCACCTAGTCTGGGGGTAGTTATTGTCAACTTTGTGGGCCTACAGGATTCTTAAACTGAAGCTGTCTTCCCACTCCTGAGAGATGGGAGGCTCGAAATGTCTATTAGACCATTGATATAAAAATCTAAGTCCAAGCGATGGGAAGAAGACTACCTCAAGTTACCCATCCATCATGGGTGTAGAAATGACTTTGGGTTAGACATGGGTGACCATGAGGAGTTGTGCGCACCTTCAATCACCAGGTAGGCATCAAAAGAGACATCTATGTTACATGTGTCGGACCGTGGTACTCTGGTACGGGTATGTGATTTGTGTCCAACATGTATAGTAGCATTTGACAGTTCTTGAAATATTTTCCGTACCATGAAATACTCTCTTTACTTGTATCTACCTTGAAAAATTATGGAGGACATAAATAAATATGAATGTTATAGCATTTCACCTCTGTCCTGGGAAACATGAATTAAAACTACAAGACCCTAGCTATTTTTTTGAAGAAACTATTTATATTTCTAATCTTGAAATATCATGCGTACCTTGTGAATTTCCCAGGTCAAGGCTCTCTATGTGAAGAACATACCGGAGAACACTCCCACTGAACAAGTAAAGCAACTATTTCAATGCCATGGGGAAGTTACTAAAGTTGTTTTGCCACCCGCCAAAATTGGTGGCAAACGAGATTTTGGTTTTATCCATTATGCAGAAAGGGCTAGTGCATTGAAGGCTGTCAAAGAGACGGAGAAATACGAAATTTCTGGTAGTCTTTTGCGAATTCTTTATTTCAATATTTTTACATTCATGGCCTATTGACATCAAAATGATGACCCAGAAAATATGATGTTTTTTTTGCTATGTTGCAAGATTTACTGCATTATTCACTTCGATTCTGATGTCCTTGAAAATATTTGAACATTAGATTTAAGGACAATGCATTGTCATTAGAAAGTACACCAGCCATCTTAAAATTTCAATTGTAATAGTTCACCACTGGTACTACATGCCTATGGTTTAAAATACACTGCGGAGACTAGTTTGAATTCCACCAATGTATTTTGGCTGTGAAAATTGAATTTTTTTGGAACTCCTTTGCCTAATTTGTAGAAAAGCAATACAGTGAACATGAACTGTATTATCTTCTGTCCATTTCTTCATGTCAAGTGTGTTTTCTGACTTATGAATGCAGAAACTCTAGTCTATTGCTTCTTGTTTGTCATAAATTCATTCATGCAGAGATGTTGAGTGGATATAAACTGCAGGTCAGGTGTTGGAAGTTTGTCTTGCTAAGCCTCAGAGTGATAAGAAGTTTGATGGGATTATTCCCCACAATTCAGGGCCTCATCCAAATTATATTCCCCATCCGGGTTATGGTGCTTTTCCAAGAAATCCCTATGGTCCTCTAGGGGGTGGATATGGTATCACCACTGGTTTTCAGCAGGTATTTGGGTGTGTGAATAAAGCATTCATGTTTTTGCAGTTTCTTAGGTCAACTTTCATCTCATGCATGTGCTTGGGTACTTGAACAGCCTGTGATATACGGCAGGGGGCCGATGCCTGCGGGGATGCATATGGTACCAATGGTGCTACCAGATGGTCAGATTGGCTATGTTCTGTAAGTGTTCTTTTCAACAAGAAGAGTTGTTCTTTTATGAAATACTTGTGAAGAAATACTACTGGTTTTACTTATCTTGTAATTGTGCAGACAGCAGCCTGGAGTGCAGATGCCGCCTCCACGGCCTCGGAGAAATGACCGGAGCAATGGATCAGGTGGACCCCAAGGAAGGGGAGGAACTAGTGGTGGCAGTGATGATGCCAACCGCAACAAACGTTATAGACCTTACTAGGATTAGAGCACAAGAGACTGTAAGTTGAGATTAAGTTCTGCCTGAAAAAAAGAGCACCAATTCCATCTGCCCCAACTTCCAAAACCTTTTCATGCCAGGGAAATGGAAAACTAGAATTTATGAACTCATAACCATGGTGATCATGTAATTTGTTAGCTGGTTCAGTTTTCAGTGCGTTTCGGATATGTTTCCCCTTGCTGATTGTATTTCGATGTAGGAATTTCTACGTTTGCTATCGGAGCTGACAATAAATACTTTTCAGATTTGAGGTAAAACTAAAGTTATCAGGCTGTTATAAAAAAATCAAAATCAAAATTATTCCAGGCTGTCCCCTTTTTGAATGTAGGATGGATTTGTTGTTCCTTCGACTTCTTCCATTGAATAGTTCATAAAAGAAGCCGAAGGAAAGAAACCAAAATGCAAACATAAACAAAGATATGAAGCAAGAGGAAATGGCCGAGATGGAAGCGGTCTCATCTTGCATGCACAATTTTCGTGAAACCAAATGAAATTCTACCACTTTTTTTGCACTGAAGGAGTTGTACAGTCTGCGTTCTTCAGAAACCAAGAGTGGCAGCATTGATATTCTCTCTGTAGCCATAATGAAGCTTTGGTT
>NMUG010009815.1:0-11152 GCA_002855965.1 Monotropa hypopitys | reverse complement strand
TTTAAGTTCATATAACTCCGCAAATGCCATTCTATAGGGAGCAATAGAGATTGGACTCACCCCCAGTAACAATTCATTTGTGAATTCGATTTCCCTATCAGGAACAATCCCCGATAATTCATCCGAAAAAGCATCCTAAATTTCCCTAACCACTGGAATATTCTCAATACTCAAAATTGCTTTCTAATTATCCATAATATATGCCAAATAGCCCTGACATCCCTTGCTCAATAAAGTTTTAGCACAGACACTAGATATAAGGCAAAATTTGCCCACCACTTTCTCACCACAATTTTTTACTTCTTTTTCACCAGGAATTCTAAATACAACTTCCTTATTAAGACAATCAATCAATGCATGATGTGCAGATAAGAAATCCATTCCCAGGATAACATCAAAATCTAACATCGACAATGCTACTAAGTCTACCAACAAGAGCTTACCCTCAACCTCAAATTCACAACCTGGGTAACATATACTCTGTAACACTCCCAATTTTTGGAACATATTTTTTTAAATAGATAAAAGGAGTATTAATGGGTAAAGAGTATTTAAACAAAGGGTAATGTACTATCTACCACATCACACTACCCATCCACATGATTATTACAATACATTCCCTGCGATGAAATGAAATATAAATGGAAGGATGCAAAAAGGTTTTATAATACAACCCTGTACAACAATGCATCAATGAAAAGAAAAGGGCCAAAATTGGATTTTATAGAACAATCCTGTACAAGGCAGCCTCAAAGTATAAAATACATACAACAAATGAAATGAAAGCAACAAGACCACTACTGTCTAGTCTAGCTTCAAGTTCTGAAAAGGATCCAGCAGCTAACCCAAGTCAAGGGAACAAGTCCTACAAAAGTAGAGGGTCAGGCACCACTGCCTGGTAGAGAAGATCTATCTCCAAACATCCATAACATTGGGGTGCGGGTGTGTGACAGGGCAAAGAATGTAAGTGATGCAATGCGATGGATCTCAAAGTTTTAAAAGAGGTAAATCACAATTTTCTTTTCAAAGAACTCAAAGGTGTCCAACCACATTTTCCAAAGTAAGACCTAAACAAGGTATAGGGAGAAAAGTGTCCAAGTACTACATTCTACATAGTTTAAATGACTCATTTCCATTGTTCCAAACGTGTGTTACTTGTGTCCCTACTTCCACCACTTCCAAGGTTCACTTCACATATTAATTCCACACCTTATATAATAAGGGCAATGATCAATAATATAAGAGTTTTCGGCTAATTCCGTATTAGAAGCTCGTCAACTACTAAACGTATAATTCCAAGTGATTCCCCGACTCGTCGGGAGGGCCCAGTCAAACCCCCATTGCGCAATGTCGTGAATGCTCGCATTAGCCACCCAAGGTACCACAACCCGATATAATAGTCAACTCAATTTTCATTCCACATTTGATTCCTCGTATAGAGTAAGGGCCAATGGCCTAAATGTTAATTCTTTCATTCCGTGTGATCTAGGACAAACACCATCCTAGTCAACGTCTAGACCCATAATCCAGTTTATTTCAACAATCGTTTGGTATAATTCACATAATCAATTTTCGTTACAAACGTGTCGATACATAATATTGACCCACCAATTTCTCGTTTCTATCAAAATCAAGTAAAAGCCCCAAATAAATATTGAGATCAAAAGTTTGGGTTTCGTCAAATTTGAGGGTTTTCGCAATCGAGTGTAAAATCGACTAATTTACTTCCTAGGGAATTCATAGATACCCTAGACGATACCACTACACGACCAATTTAAGTGTATAATGACCCATGAACATAACTTTCGTGAATACATACAAATCGATGGAATTTCATCAAACTATGCAAAGAAGGAGTAAGAAAACCAAGATTACAAACGAGAGGGATAGAAGAACTCTACCTTGATTGGAGCTCGAAAAATCATTGTCGAACAAAAATGCTCCCACGCACGATCTATGTACATCACCGCGGAGAGGGAAGCAAGGCCGTCGACGTTTCTCCTTCGTGTTTTCTTCGAAACCCACCAGATTGAGAGCTATAGAGGAGAGAGGTGAGAGAGAGTTGAGAGGGAGGTAGAGAAAGTGTGTGATTTAGTGTTTTTAGTTGGAGAAGAAGACCCAAAATCATGTATAGGGTATATATAGGACCCCCATATGATTTTACCATAATGCCCTTCATTAAATCTATCAAAACAACGAATTTGGCCTTCACGACCGGTCGGGACCTCCAAAGTGTACCCACTGACAAAGCTAGACCGGTCTACGATGGTACGGTCGACCGGTCGACAAGGCTAAATTTGCACTGATCTGAAAGATGGAATTTACGAGAGTATTTTGGTCCTAACTTCTTCGTACAGACTCCGATTGAGACGATTCAAAATGCGTTGGATTAGTAATCAGATTATATACGACTTTCATGAATAAAGAATTCTGATTTGAAGAACAAACTAGGTTGATGGATTTTAATCGCGATTTAGGACTTATCTAAACACCCAACCATCGACGAACTTCATGCCAGTGATGCTCATCCCACCCGGACTTACTCAAACTGACAAATGATGAATATTGATGCTTCCAAATATCCCGAGAGCTCAACAGCACATGATTTGCGATTTACTGAAACGAATGGAAATTAATTAAAATTTCCGAAGTGTGACAAACTTCCCTCCTTACAAAAATTTCGTACTCGAAATTTCCAAGGTAAAAGAACCGAGATACAACACCACAAGAAGAATAATGCCTGAAGCACTAAACATGTAGATTCCCAATGAAAACCGGCAACAACAACAAAAGAGGTTCCCAACCGAAACAACTCTGCCACGAATACCCAATAACAATCGCAAACTGAACATACCACCAAACTTCCTCAAGAGAACGGCACGCCGCAACTTGAAAAATACCCACAACGCAAGAAACACCAAAGAAGAACCGGAATTACGCAAAAGAATTCATCCTCGAGAGAGTTAAGAAGTTCAAAAGAAGAGGCTTCCGCGCGCCCATACATTTCCAAACTGCTCGACTAAGTAATAAATGAGTATTTCCAAACAAGACATATGGTACGAGCGCCAAACCGCAAGAATATCACCATGAAAAATTTCCATAAAAATCTAAGAAGTGCCACAACACCAAATGGACAAGCCGGGAGGACACCAAAGTGCCAAAACGCCAAGGATATGGAGGGACACGACACTGATACGCCGATACGCGAAGGATATGCCAAGGACACGCCGAGGACACGCCGACACGTCAAGGACACGCCAAGGACACGCTGACACATCAAGGACACGCCAAGGACACGAAGATACGGCACCGACACATGGATATAGTACGGATACTCTGATTTCTCCCAAATATTTTCTAGAATTTTACGAAAAGCAAGGAAGCGAATTTCAACCACCGCAAGGATATCCATAATGACTTTATCACCACAAACGCGCGAAAGAACGTCGAGATTGACTTTCCGAACAAGATTGCAACAAGAGAATCCAACCGATATGAGTGAGGATATGAAAGCAGGATAAGCCACAAAGGATGGTCACACAACAACTGTGCCACCCGAATCACCCCAAGCAACCACAATTCCACCAAGAGAAGAATCGAACAACCAAAATATCACATACCAACCCGCACACACCTAGCACGGTACCAGAATGACTAAGAAGTTTGATTTGAGATGTGTTGGCTAGTCACCTTCTCAAAATAATCCTTCATGGTCATTCCTATACCACATGACACGGACTACATACACCAGTCATGAAAAACATCACCACAATCTAAGTCAGTGCAGTCAACTTCAAAGAGACACATATATTCTACCCCAATGCTCGCAACACAGCTGTACAACACAAGAGTTAATCCGCCTCACTGATCACACGAAACGCAAACCAATCCCACAACACACTCTCAAATAAGCTCCAAAGGGAGACAACATCGCAGAACAGAAATATCCAAGGGCAAATGGACACGGCACCAATGAATACAATAACAATCCGGGTTCGTACGAAGACACGACGAACAAGAACGAATGCACAAAGGCAACCCGCAAGACAATAATGCACCAAACAAAGATACGATTCCCGAAAACAAGCTCTACGAAATAGATGATTCTCTACACGCAAGACGAACAATGCATCACCACTACGACAAGCGCCACAGTAGTAGACGTACCATGAATAGTCAACAAGAAGATGGCAAAAGCTAGTCGCAATGCCAAAAGATGGAAACAAAAATCAAGAAGATTTCCCGAATAACGCATAGCTCCTACAATTTCCAACAAGTGCCAAACGAGGACCACGAGAAGTTAATTGCACATTACCACAAATCAAGGAATCCTAATAACGACAAGGATAAGGCACAAGCGCATGTGACAACATTCACAATAAGGATGGTAGAGACCACTAATTAAGTACACTGATCCAAGAGAGTAGAAGAGTCAACAAGCAACCAAGGAACACCATCCACTCACCGATCCAACAAAGATTCAACAAGGAGGAATTTGACATGCCGAAAGAGACGCACGGCCAACCACGTTCCACAAGCAAGACGAAGCTAATGAATCAACCAAGCCACTATTAACCTCATATAACCTCATACCAAAATGAAAAAGAAAACTCTAACTCTCATCTTCAAATCCCAAGCAAGCAAACGATACCTCAATCCATCAACTAAATTATTCCATCTCTTCTAGAACAATGACTTCAAGTCAAATCCACACCCCACAGCTTTAAGTTACCAAACAAGATCACTACACTTCTGTCTCTCAACCAAAACTGCTTTCTTCTGCACATTATCGCCCAATGAGGCACGAAACTCAAATACCACTTCTAAGAAAAACCGCAAGATAGTCACACACGCAATATCACTACAAAACCTCAAGAGAAAACCGAAATCCTCAACCCGCTGTTCCAACTCACAACACAACTACAACACCTCATCGAGCAAACACCAAGGCATACCAAAAGTAGGTCTAACACCTAAATCACTCAACAAGCCCAATTGACCAATTGAGACAATTCCAACACAAGGCTATCTCCCAAGTTGTTCCACAAGCCCAATAACCACACAACCGAATACCCAAATAGCCAAATAATCAAAGAACCACTAACCACTGTGGACCAACACAACTCAGCCCTTTCCGAATGACCCCAAGTCACAACTTAATGCTTCCATAAGAACAAGATACCACCCTCAAACTTCTTCATCCTTCTCAATCAACCAAGAATTACTGCAACCGCAAGGCACTAAGTACAACACAAATCCTCAAGTAACCTCAAACCACAAGTTAAAACTAACTCTTGCATCAAGTAAGGGTAGAGCATTACCACCACTAACATCAACCACTTGGTACTAGTTCTCAAGGAGAGCCTACTAACCCAAGGACATTTCACATCCCAAGTGAACCACACACATTCTTTGTCATGACAAGGCCTTTCCATACCGAGATATTCTTACTTCCCAAGAAGGTTACCATCACTAGGTCACCAAATGCTAACACATCAAGAAGCAACCACCATTCACAATCTCACAAGCAAGGTCATTCTAAGGTTCCACAACTCATACAAGGAACTATACACATCAAGAAGACCCAATCAATCCCGAAGGTAAATAACCATCAACCGCAAGGCTATCAAGCAAGAAGCCCACCGCGCAACGAGAAAAGGGAGTTAAAACTCAACCACCGGAAAAATAGTCAACATCGACAGTGCAAACAACAAGCTCTAACAATCGATGTCACGAAGTGAAATACAATTCAAGGCTCAATAACAAGAGCACTACAACTTCCTAGTCGCAGGAAAAACTATCAACCTATCAATGTCAAGAACAACAACATTCTTCTACAAGGAATATTGCACTAGGAGTTCATCAGCGACCACAAGAAAAAGAACTCAAGAAACGACTACCCAATCACCCACAAAATCACCATCCTCACTAGGAGGGCAAACGAGAATCACATCAACTGACTGCCGCAAAGTCCATCATCCACTACCAGAAATAGGCTCAAAAGCCATGACAATGACAACAAGAATCCTCTTCCTACGAAGAAATAGGCTCGACAAGCCACAACTACAGCCACCAATGATCGATATCGAGGAATAAGGTGCCAAACCACCACCAGAGCCAACGCATAAACTCCTTTACGCTCTAATAACAAGGAACTCGAAACAGTTCACTAAGCCAGAGTAGGAATCACCACTACCATCAAGAGGATACAACTGAAACAAACAAGTCCAATGCCCACAAGATCCTCTAATAGATTCCAAGCCAGGCTCGAAAGACACCTCAATATAGGTAGGAATTTGCTCAAAATTCCTAAAGAATAACAACAAGACCAACTTGAAGGAGTAGACACCAGAATTTCCAAACCATTTTATTAATTTGAGTTATAAAAACTTGTTGTTTTATGAGATCTATACAATGCACACACATTCAATGCCTAGATACACATGTCATGCACCCTAAATGCAATCTCCAAGAGCTAAGCAAGGGAAACAGTGCACCTATTGAGACTAAAAGTCTACACAAAGTCCTAGGTAAATCGGAACGAGCGCTCTGATACCAACTATAACACTCCCAATTTTTGAAACATGTTTTTTTTAAATAGATAAAAGGAGTATTAATGGGTAAAGAGTATTTAAACAAAGGGTAATGTACTATCTACCACATCACACTACCCATCTACATGATTATTACAATACATGCCCTGTGATGAAATGAAATATAATGCAAAAAGGATTTTATAATACAACTTTATACAACAGTGCATCAATGAAAAGTAAAGGGCCAAAATAGGATTTTATAGAACAATCATGTACAAGGCGGCCTCAAAAGATAAAAGCCATACAACAAATGAAATGAAAGCAACAAGACCACTACTGTCCAATCTAGCTTCAAGTCCTGAAAAGGATCCAGCAGCTATCCCAAGTCAAGGGAACAAGTCCTAGAAAAGTAGAGGGTCAGGCACCACTGCCTGGTAGAGAAGATCTATCTCCAAACGTTTATAACATTAGGGTGCGGGTATGTGACAGGGAAAAGAATGCAAGTGATGCAATGCGATGGATCTCAAAGCTTTAAAAGAGGTAAATCACAATTTTCTTTTCAAAGAACTCAAAGGTGTCCAACCACATTTTCCAAAGTATGACCTAAACAAGGTATATGGAGAAAAGTATCCAAGTACCACGTTCTACATAGTTTAAATGACTCATTTCTGTTGTTCCAAACGTGTGTTACTTGTGTCCCTACTTCCACCACTTCCAAGGTTCACTTCACATATTAATTCCGTACCTTATATAATAAGGGCAATGATCAACAATATAAGAGTTTTCAGCTAATTCCGTATTAGAAGCTCATCAACTACTAAATGTATAATTCCTTGTGATTCCCCGACTCGTCGGGAAAGCCCAGTCAAACACCCATTGCACAATGTCGTGAGTGCTCGCATTAGCCATCCAAGGTACCACAACCCGATATAATAGCCAACTCAATTTTCATTCCACATTTGATTCCTCGTATAGAGTAAGGGCCAATGACTTAAATATTAATTCTTTCGTTCTGTGTGATCTAGGGCAAACACCATCCTAGTCAACGTCTAGACCCATAATCTGATTTATTTCAACAATCGTTTTGGTATAATTCACATAATCAATTTTTGTTACAAACGTGTCGATACACAATATTGACCCACCAATTTCTTGTTTCCATCGAAATTAAGTAAAAGCCCCCAAAAAATGTTGAGATCAAAAGTTCGGGTTTCGTCAAATTTGGGAGTTTTCGCAATCGAGTATAAAATCGACTAATTCACTTCCTAGGGAGTTCATAGATACCCTAGACGATACCACTACGTGACCAATTTAAGTGTATAACGACCCATGAACATAACTTTCACGAATACATACAAATTGACAGAATTTCATCAAACTACACAAGGAAGGAGTAAGAAAACCAAGATTACAAATGAGAGGGATAGAAGAACTCTACCTTGATTGGAGCTCCAAAACTCGTTGCCGAATAAAAATGCTCCCACGCACGATCTATGTACATCACCGCGGAGAGGGAAGCGAGGTCGTCGACGTTTCTCCTTCGCATTTTCTTCGAAACCCACCGAATTGAGAGCTATGGAGGACAGAGGTGAGAGAGAGAGTTGAGAGGGAGGGAGAGAGAGAGTGTGTGATTTAGGGTTTTTAGTTGGAGAACAAGACCCAAAATCGTATATAGGGTATATATAGGACCCCACATGATTTTACCACAATGCCCTTCATTAAATCTGTCAAAACAGTGAATTTGGCCTTCACGACCGGACGACAGAATGTGCTCGACCGGTCGAGACCTCCAAAATGTGCCCACTGACCAAGCTATACCGGTCTACGATGGTACGGTCGACCGGTCGACAAGGCTAAATTTGCACTGATCTGAAAGATGGAATTTCCGAGAGTATTTTGGTCCTAACTTCTTTGTCCGGACTCCGATTGAGACGATTCAAGATGCGTTGGATTCTTAATCAGATTATATACGACTTCTGATGCAAAGAACAAATTAGGTCGATGGATTTTAATCACGATTTAGGACTTATCCGAACACACAATCATCGACGAACTTCATGCCGGGGACGCTCATCCCACCGGACTTACTCAAAGTGACAAATGATGAATATTGATGCTTCCAAACATCCCGAGAGCTGAACGGCACATGATTTTCGATTTATTGAAATGAATGGAATTAATTAAAATTTTCGGAGTGTGACATACTCGCACTAACCATTTTCCTACCGGTGTATAAATAACCAAAGTTTAAGGTAGAACCATAGAAGGTCTACCTAGTATACGACTGAATACCTCTGATATAAAAGAGTGGGTAGAACCCGAATCAATAAGAACACAAGCATAATGACTTACTACTAGAAAAGTACCTGTCATCATGTCTGGAGATGCCTCTTCCCCCTAACGAGTAACAACAAAGACTCTCCCTAGCACAATATTACCACCTGGACCCCGAGTCTGACCCACCGGTGCACTTCCCACAGAAGAAGCTGCAGGACCACGAGACTTGGTGCATTGCGGTGCCTTGTGACCCAACTCTCCACAAGAATAACATTTTATCTCTTGTATCTCTGCACTCTTCTCCAAATAGTTTCTGATCAAATGGCCATCTCCTCCACATTTATAACAACGACAGCCACTGCTCTGAACACTAGCCCCTGACTGCTGGCTACCACTATGATTATTCTTCCCATGCTGCCAATTTCCTTAGGACTTGGAACAACCATGTTCCTTGTTGGAAAAAGATGTCCCATCATTACCTCTAACATTGCCACCCTCACTGGTGGCTCTCCCTGACCAACTGTTGCTAGATTTTCCCTTCTTTGCACGATGCTCATACATAGTCTGAACATCCCTCCCTATCTGCCTCACCATATCTACTAAATCAGCATAGTCTCTCTCTCTCTCAACGACGTCAAACGCATCACAATATTGGGAATCAATCCCCCACGGAACTGCTTGCAATGTTTCGCATCTATATTTACCAACTCCACTGCATAACGAGATAAGACAGCAAACATTGCCTCATACTAAGCTATTGTCATGTTCCCCTGCTTCAAATCGAGAAAGGCATTCTCCTGCTTGGTTTGATAACTCTCCGGACAATATTGGTCATTAAATCCCTTCACAAAAAAATCCCAGGTGATAACCTTAGGAACCGCTGGAGATTCCCAATGTCAACCATAGTGAGCTGATGACTATAGGCCTTCCACCAAGCTAGGGCCTCGCCCTTAAGACTAAATGATGCCATATTTACTTTATATTCATGTGTCACTCCTATAGCCCGCAAAACCCTCTCAAGTCCCTTGAGCCAAGACTCTACCACTGAAGGAGAAACTGTCCTCTCAAACTCTATTGGATGCAATCTACGGAAATGCTCAAGAAAACTCATTCTCGCTGCTCCCTCTCGCTAGGCAGTCTGCCATTGCATAAAGGCAGTCTGATTCTCTAAAAACTAGGCCATTATAATATCAACTCTATTCTCCTGAACTATAAGAGGGGTGAAATACGCGAATGCGTACTCTGCCACAACCTAGAGGGGGGTGAATAGGTTGACCAATTAAAATTTATGATTTCTGGTTTTAATGATAGAAACAATTTTAATTTTATCAACTTTAAAATATTTTAATTTCTTGAAAGTTGACCAGTGAGTGAATCTGAAAGATTTGTAAGATGATTCTCTTTTATATGACGATGTCAAAACTCCTTAATTTGAATATTTTTAAAACTTGTTGTAATGATTGTTTGATTTGCGCAACGGAAACTATATATGAAAGAGAACAATCAATCAATCACAGATGTAAGTGTAGTGAACAGAGAGTAAGAGAAAATAGCAGCACAATACCAGGATATGTAGTGGAAACTACATAGGCATCAAATGATCCCTATGCATAAAACCACTGACCTAATCTACGGTTTCACTAGAAATAACAAAGGTTTAAGATACAAGAGTTACCGAACTTATCTGCAAGCCCACCTAGCTCCTATCCAAAGCTCCCCGAGTCCCTTCTGCTATCCTCTAGCTGTCCACGATACTCAGTATCGATCTCCGACTCTCGATCGGCTCTAGAGTGCTCCGGCCAAATGTAGATAGGTCACAAAGTCCAGGTGCGTGCAAACACGAACGAGCACAAAGTGAATCACAACCGTTAATATAAAGTGTGAATCAAGATAAAGACTCAAATAGAGAATCCTAAGTAAACTCTAAAATGATTCACTACACAAAGAACAAGGGACAACTTAGAGAATTTATTAAAAATCACAAAAACAGTGAAAAGATTCTCAAATAAATCAAACAGTGGTAGGGGTGAAATTATAAACCGGTAAACCGGACCAAACCGGTAAACCGGACCGGACCGACGATTTGGTCCGGTTTGTAATTCGTTCGGTCCGGTTTGGTCCGATTTGAGATTTTTTTAGAAATTCGGTTTTGGTTTCGGTTTTAGAAGGAACGGAACCGGATGAAACCGGACCGGACCGAAACTCAATTACATATATATTTTACAAAAAATTATATATGTTTTACAAAAAATATATATGTTTTACAAAAAAATATATATGTTTTACAAAAATATATATATATATATATATATTTTACAAAAAAGTGCAAAATATATGTA
>NMUG010009814.1:0-11154 GCA_002855965.1 Monotropa hypopitys | reverse complement strand
AACTCAAATATTGGTCGCAAAATGCATACAGACCTTTGGCAACCAAAATATTGGTCGCGGATTACATACAAACCTTTGACGACCAGAATTTTGGTCGCGAAATATATACACACATTTGGCCACTAAATCGTTGATCGCGAAATGTGAACATTGGTCTGGTCGGTAGGATCACATTTGGCGACAAAAAAAAATTGTTTTGGTCGCGGAAAGCTTTGTCGACGGGGTTTAGGCGACAAGTGGTGCGACAAATATTTTTGGTCACCAATACCATTTTGCGACCAAAAAAATTACTTTTGGCGACCAAACTGTTAGTGGCCAATTGTGTTTTTTGTTGTAGTGTGATTCCATGACAACTAAAAATAATCATATATTTTTTTCTTATTGCATGTCTATGCCCAAGGAGGGTCACAACTCTAATGGACTGTCCATCCTACTCAACGTCTACCAAGTAAGTGTGTCCAAGCAACAGTCAACGTACGAAGTGTGTGAAAAACCCTCTACAACTAGTCATTAACGTTTAAGGATTCACGTATAATATTTTATCTCAAGTGTCATCTTCAATGAACCATTCAATTTCATTTCCAAAATATGTACCTCAATCAGTACTACTATTTTTATGTGCACCAAACCATGATTATTACTAACAATAATCATATATCCACCATATACCTCAACTCTACACCGATCAATGTATAATACGTGTGAAGTCATATAAGTTCATTTACACTTCTAATTTCGTACATTCCTATAAGGAATAATTGTATTGCATAACTCTAGGGTGAACACACACACATCCAGTAATATAATATGGTTTACATCCACTTTATAAATCTAGGGTGAACACACCTATACCCAATAATATACTTTAATTCATCCCTGCTCGAAGACTAGCCCACATGGCTAAAACATCTTTCATCATCATCTAATATAATTTCATTTATTCCTGCCCAAAGGCTAGCCCACCTGGCTAAAACATCGTTCATCAACATCCACCATCTGTGGAACAAAAACACCGAATGCTCGAAGGCTAGCCCCACCGGGCTATAACTGATGATCATAATGATCTACTGCCAACACTGGCCACCTTAGGCTATACATCAGCCTCTTGGCAAAAAGGCCACAAACTGTCAACACTGGTCACCTTAGACTATACACCAGCCTTATAGCAATATATGCCAACTGCCAACACTGGCCACCTTATGAGTATAAACACTCATTCTGCCCACACTGGCCACCTTAGCACATACACAAGTGCCAAACATCATCTCAATATTTTATATCAATATGTAATATCTATGGGCTTACACCTGGACTCACACACAAGTAGTCCTATTCAACACCTCTTATTAAATCAACAAGGCCCAAAGAGGTCACACACCTTCCACCGTCAACCAACAAGTAGCGTATCACATATATACATAAGTGTCATAATCATTAAGTAACCCTACATGGGTCTATCACGCTTCCACTACGCTACTCTGTTTATTATTTATTTGATTTACTTCGTGCATAACATTCAATAAACGTACACCTTAACTATTAATTTCTAAGGCATTAGTGAGCGACCCGATTTTCCGTAACCCCATTTAAATTAAATCTATCGATTTTTTTAAGGAGAGGAGCTAAATCAAATTTTGTTGTTAAATAATATTCATAATATTATTATTAGTAATAATAATGAATGATAAAACAATAAAAGAAAAACAAAAAATAAACTAAGTCAAAACAAAAAAAGGAAACTAATAGTCTTAAACCCTACTGTACCACCTGTAACCCCCTTCTTCCCCCAAAAGAATTGTAAGCAGCCGATACTCCCATCCCCGTTCCCCCCCGTCCATGGATGCAACTCGCGAGAGAGAGAGGGAGAGGGGCACGGAGGAGGATGCAGGACGACGGGAGGTGGCAGGGGAGGCAGGCGGTGGGAAGGGGAGGAAGAGACGCGGAAGAACTGGCAGCTGGCGGTGGCACTCGGCTGGCATCGGGTGGCGCTGGTAGCGCGCGGTGGTTGGCGCAGGAGGCTGGCGATGAGGGGATGATGGCAGTGCTACGCAGGAGGGAAGGAGGTGGCAATTGGTGGTGGTTGCGCGGAGGAAGAGAGGGCTACAGACTGCGTATGGGACGGCGGCCTATGGCGGCGCGCAGGTGGGGAAGCGGCATCAGGTGGTTGGCGTGCAGGTGGAGCGGTGGCGCTGGTGGCACGCGGTGAAGGCGACTGGTGGTGGGTTTTCGTGCAGAGAGCTGGTGGTGCTCGCGCGGTGGCGCGGTGGTGGTTCCCGCGATCTACGCAACCATGTGGTAACTGTTTTGGTGATTTCACAGCGGTGTTGTAGTGACTCCCGGTTCCGGTATGGCGCGGCAGCGACGACAGCTTCAAACGATCGCAGGTGGCTCGCTTCGACGATTCTTGAACCTACTGTACGAGGTATATGCAATATTTCTGGTTTATGTGTGTGCGAGCTTTTGTGTTTGCGAGCGTATGCTTAGTTGTATCTGGTTGTGCGTGCAGGGGGTCGATTGCGACACTGGATATGTGTTTGTGTGCTTTGCTCAACTGCGACGATGGTTTACCGGTGGGTAAAATCTCTAACTCCTACTAAGTATGTGTGTGTGTACATAGGATTTCTGTATTTTGTTGGAATTAAGTGGTGATCTTGGGCCCGCTAGTTGTTAGATATTTGTGTTGGAATTAAGCGGTAATCTTGGGCCCGCTAGTTGTTTGATATATTGTCGCTAGAGGTTTACGCGTACGAATAGTCGATAAATTACCCACGTTGGTCTTGGGTAGTGTCTTGGAAGAATTGACACTGTTAGACCATTGTTGGACTCGTTTGGTTACATTGTAGGTTGCGTTGAGTCCACGTAAATATCGTAAAGTCCTTGAGGTATAGATGAACCCTATGAGTCAGTAAAATGTCCTCAATAAATGTGGTAATAAAGTTAGATTATCGGGTTTCGCGAATGTGGTACGCGATGACATGGTCTAAATAAGATGACGCAGTTTGATGGCCTTGGTTAGGCACGGTAAAAACGATAAAAAGGAAATGATAGGATTAATTAAGAATGGACTTATGAGGGGATTCTTGGATTTATTCTTAATGTGACGGAAACACTTAACAACGTGGAATCATAGGGTACCGTGGGCCCTCCCAAATGATTTGGGGAATGCTAAAATATTGTATATGGGAATGGACTTATGACGGGATTCCATAGGTGGTCGCTCCACCCACGACATTGTGCACAATGGGGGTAACTTGGCCCTCCCAACGAGTTGGGGAATGACGGACAGAAAGCATAAATCAAGAATGGACTTATGATGGGATTCTTGGATTTATGCCTAATACGAAATTATGAACGATCGGTAACTTGTGACGAAAATGAAAGGATAAATCAAGAATGGACTTATGATGGGATTCTTGGATTTATGCCTAATGCGAAGACATGGAACAATTGGTAATACATGACGAGGATGGATGGATGAATCAAGAATGAACTTATGAGGGGATTCTTGGGTTCATCCCTATTGTGAAGTAAACGAACGGAAAGAAAGTAAAGAAAGAAATATCTCAAATATCCAATGGTATATGAATCTAACACTTAATGATAACGATGGTTGACATGATTCACAACATGAGTCTGGGTTATATCTTGACACGATGTTGGTTTGGGATCCTTAGTAGATCCTTCGAGTTGTTGTACCTTAGCAGTAAGGTAGGTAGAGTTGAGATTAGACGTTGTTTTGGTTGGACTTGGGATGTTGTACCCCTTGTACACTCTTGAGGTTGTGGTGTTAGTTAGACACACTTGTTGGCGATACGCCTATGTCACGGTTACTTTGAGTTAGGTTTACACTGCATGCACTTTAGTTTCTTTACTGTTCTTGTACTTTGTTTGTGGACACGTAGGCACGCACTACATGTGCATGCTTGGTAGTACTTAGGGGTTTTCTCACTGAGCCGTGATTTGCTCAGACCCTCTTTTTTTTTTCTAGTCTGTGTTGCAGGACTAGCTGGCCTTGGATTTGGAGTCAGCTGCTGGATTTTCTTGAGTTAGGCAGGGCAGTTCCAATTGCAGCTTGCACTCTTTGCCTCAGCCTCAGCTGAGAATTCTTCAGTACTTTCGTTGTGGGTTGTACCTTTACCCTTGTACTGTAGTTTCGGTTTCAGTTCACTTGTACTTGACTTTTCAGTTCTTCAGTTGTAGCCGACTTTGGCATTATACTTCACTTCCGCTTTTCTTTTCATGTTGTATCATGTATGTAATGAGAATTCAACTGAATGGATCTGAATGACAAGTAGTGATCTTCCCTGCTATGTATTTAAATTGTTTTAAAAAAATGGTTTGAAAATCTGGGGTATGACAACTTAGTATCAGAGCTTTCGGTTCAAATACCTTGGAACTGTGGGGAGACACCTAGTCTTTATGGGTTCTCTTGGTTATTACATTATTCGTTCACCGTGCTTGTGTACTTGTGACACACTCTTGCTTCTTGGTTCCGCTTCTTATTGATATTCTGTTGTTCTGTATCCTTCCACAGATGTCGAGTTTTTTTCCATCTCTGGGAAGTTGAGTGTAAATCTTTGTTGCAAGTTCAGTTGCCTTGTAGTTGTTGAATATCTTGGTGTCTCTGCTCTTAGCATCATTGATACATCTTTTGAGGATTTCGTGTGGTTGTAGGCTCCTCTGTGTCGCTAGAGTTGGGTTTGTGTCCAGTGGTAGAATGAGATTCATGAAAGTATTCAAGATTGTTGTTGGGATTATCCCTTGTTCAGTTGTTCGTAAGGAAGAACTTGGTCCTGTTGGCACGTGGTGTTAGGATTTTGGTAACCTTGGCTTTGGTTTGGCGATTGGAAGTATTTCTTAGAGCTCCTTGAGTTTGGTAATTTGGTTATTCTTCTTTCTGTGATGCGAGCTCTTGGGAAATTGTTGTGGATTTGACCTTGTGGTCTGTAGGAGTTCGGGTTTCGTTCGTTGCCTTAGTAAAATTCTTGAGGCGTGGTCAAGATTTTCCTAGTGTTCTTCTTTAAGGGGTATGACCCGTAGGTCATATCTCTTCGAGAAATTGAATTAGTTGCGCTCGTTTCAGATTTTGTAGGCTAAGCGATGTCGTTGTTTGTTAGTTCGTTGAGTTAAGTTTGGTTGCGATGTACCTTTCTCATTGGAACTCTTGCCTTACGATAGTTTGAAGCCGATTGGTCGTGCGAAATTCGACATGGATGTCTATTCGTGGTTACTTGGGGCTTACTGTATATATGGAAGCTTGAATGTACGTAGAAGTTGTTCGTCTTCCTCGTATCTGCTCGGATCTTTCGTTTGACGATTTCGATTAGTTGCGAGTTATGCTTTGAGTGCCTTGAAAGAATCCCTTCGTTTGGCCTTTCTTCAGCTCGATAGTGTAGACGAGACTCGTGAAGCCAATCCTTGGCTTATAAGGAGTTGTTATATCTTTGAAATCTTGAACGTTGTCAACGTTTCTATTGCAACGCATCTTGCTCCTTATCAACTGGCTGAGTCATAGTTGTGCCTTCCTTGAGTTGTGATTGAATTGAAAGTTACCGGTGTAACTCGTTCGAGTCTTGACCTTTCAGCTGTTTGGTAACTTTTGGCGCATTTGTTCCATCTCGAATCTTGATGACGCCGATACTTATGTGCAACTCATATGCATTTGACGAGCCTTATTCCTTTCTTGTGACTCAGGCAATAACTCCGGTGTCCACACCATATCGGGAGTTGTCCCTTTTATTTTTTTGTGCGGCCCGTGGCTTTCTTTATCTTGGTGCCTCTCGGTGTTGGTCTTAGTAAACCCCCTTGGTCGATATTCTTTGGCATCGATCACTAGCGTTGTCCATCCTTGGACTCAACTTGGAGTTGTCGTTCCGCTGTGACTCCTTCATCGGTCACCTCATCTGTTATGTGATGTCCCTTTTGCGTGTTTGGTCGACTATGAGTTAGTAGGTCTTGGAAATTTGGAAAGCTTCGTGTTCGATTGGCCGTAAGCCATATGTTGTTGTTTCTTTTGTTGGCGATCTTTGGTATCAAATCAGAGTTCATTTGGTATCTGGTGTTTGTCGTACCCTGTTGACGACTCGTTACAGAGTTTGGTAACTCCTTAATCGAAATCATTTGAACTGTACTCTGTTCTAGGTATATTGTAAGACTTGTTGATTCTCGGGTAACGTTTGTTGACCTTATTTCACTCCTGATTTCGGTAGAACTTTCCCATGTTCAAAATATATGGTATTATTGTGTTCGTCTTTCTACCAATGTTGCATCTTTGGCTCGAATGTTGGTAGTCCCAATTTTGGTTGCGAGACTTTAGCAGAATTAGAAACGACTATTTGCGTTCGTTATGCTTCGCGTTGACCATATTTCATTCTTGTCCAAAGGACTATGCGCTCGTACAATTGTCTCTCTTCAGCATTGTATCCTTGATCGGATTACGAGTGTTTCCATCTCAGTTGCGAAAATTTTAGTTGAATAAAAGATTTTCCATTCTCGTTCGCTACATTTGTACGTTGTATGTTACGTGATCGTTGAAGAGAAGTTCATGGATAAAACAAACGCGTGTTCATTTGACCGTGGGGAAAGTTGGGTGCGAATGCATATTGTGGTCTAGACTTAGCGTGAGTTTGTGCCATGCCATGTTGTTTGGGCTTGGCACATGCACATTTTGGCGTGTGTGGGTGTATGAGTATTTCTTGATTATGTGATACACGTTTGACGTAGTGAATTGGTTTGAGAATAGCTACCGGCCAGGGCATCTCAGAGCAAATCACCAAGGTCATACGGTTACCACACTAGGATATGTGTTGGGTGTGGTGTGTTCTTTGGCTTGAAATTTTTAGCATTTTCATGTGTTGTATTTATTTCAGTTGGTTCGTGGGTGTTAGTGCGATAACGTATCTTCGCTAGTTGTAATGTACCAAGTATTCGTGCAAACGGCTTTGAAGGCGTATCGGCGTATCAGCATATCCTCTGTGTATCGGCGTATCATAGTGTAATTAATAGATTTTTTTGAGGACGACGACGTGATAATTACCGACATGAAAGTTTGTGGAATCGAAAAGAAAGCGCGACGTATGTACTATCGTTTCAATATATATATATATATATATATAAGAAATGATTTTTTATAAGAGCCGTAGCGGGAAGGCGGTGAACCCTTTGCTTTCGAGGAGGTTATTCTCATAGAATCCCCCATCCTTTTATTTGTGTTATGAAATCGATTTGCATTGACGTATATGTATCGCACCGGGAAGTACTCTCTTGCACCGTGGCATGTTGTGGGTTCGTGAATCGAGAAACTTATTCTTGCGTTGTTTTTGTTCGCGAGTAGATCGTTGGATGTCAAGGCAAGGTCGTGCCTTTGTGGAACGCGCGTCCGTTAGATACCGAGCAACCGTATTGAATCCAACATCCTATTTGAAACCTATTATCATATTCTGCAAAGTTTAACCCTTGGGACGATCGTTGTGGCGGTGAGTTTTGGTTTCGGTTTACCCATTGAGGGTCGGAGTTTCTTTGTTTCATTGAACGGATGGTTTGGTTTTCATCCCATCTTCTTTTTACTCAATTTCGAGGACGAAATTTCTTTAAGGGGTATGAGATGTAGCGACCCGATTTTCTGTAACTCCATTTAAATTAAATCTATCAATTTTTTTAAAAAGAGGAGCAAAATCAAATTTTGTTGTTAGATAATATTCATAATATTATTATTAGTAATAATGAATGATAAAACAATAAAAGAAAAACAAAAAAATAAATTACGTCAAAACAAAAAAAGAAAACTAATAGTCCTAAACCCTACTGTACCACCCGTAACCCCCTTCTTCCCCCAAAAGAATTGTAAGCAGTCGCTACACCCATCCCCGTTCCTCTCCCCCCGTCCATGGATGCAACTCGCGAGAGAGAGGGAGAGGGGCACGGAGGAGGATGCAGGCCGACGAGAGGTAGAAGGGGAGGCAGGCGGTGGGAAGGGGAGGAAGAGGAGCGGAAGAAAGGGTAGCTGGCGGTGGCACTGGGCTGGCATCGGGTGGCGCTGGTAGCGCGCGGTGGTTGGCGCAGGAGGTTGGCGATGAGGGGCTGATGGCGGCGCTACGCAGGAGGGAAAAAGGTGGCGATTGGTGGTGGTTGCACGGAGGAAGAGAGGGCTACAGACTGCGTATGGGACGGCGGCCTATGGCGGCGCGCAGGTGGGGAAGCGGCAGCAGGTGGTTGGCGCGTAGGTGGAGCGGTGGCGCTGGTGGTACGCGGTGAAGGCGACTGGTGATGGGTTTTCGTGCAGAGAGCTGGTGGTGCTCACGCGGTGGCGCGGTGGTGGTTCCCGCGGTCTACGCAACCATGTGGTGACTGTTTTGGTGATTTCGCAGCGGTGTTGTGGTGACTCCTGGTTCCGGTGTGGCGCGGCAGCGACGACAGTTTCAAACGATCGCAGGTGGCTCGCGTCGATGATTCTTGAACCTACTGTATGAGGTATATGCAATATTTCTGGTTTATGTGTGTGCGAGCTTTTGTGTTTGCGAGCGTATGCTTAGTTGTATCTGGTTGTGCGTACAGGGGTCGATTGCGACACTGGATATCTGTTTGTGTGCTTTGCTCAACTGCGACGATGGTTTACCGGTGGGTAAAATCTCTAACTCCTACTAAGTATGTGTGTGTGTACGTAGGATTTCTGTATTTTGTTGGAATTAAGCGGTGATCTTGGGCCCGCTAGTTGTTAGATATTTGTGTTGGAATTAAGCGGTGATCTTGGGCCCGCTAGTTGTTTGATATATTGTCGCTAGAGGTTTACACGTACGAATAGTCGATAAATTACCCACGTTGGTCGTGGATAGTGTCTTGGAAGAATTGACACTATTAGACCATTGTAGGACTTGTTTGGTTACATTGTAGGTTGTGTTGAGTCCGCGTAAATATCGTAAAGTCCTTGAGATATAGATGAATACCTATGAGTCAGTAAAATGTCCTCGATAAACAGGGCCGGCCCTGAAGGCATAAGCGATCAGGCCACCGCCTTGGGCCCCCAAATTTTGGGTCCAAAATAGGCCCCCCTCTAGATATAAACACATATTATATATTAATTATCTTAATACTTGGATGTAATAATCCAATTATCTCCACTGGCTATAGTTTTCTCTTTCAATGTAATAGGCGAGGGTTCGAATCCTTCTAGACGATTTTTAAGATTTAAAAATTATGTTTATTTTTCGTATAAAAAACTTTGCAGAGAGGGATTCGAACCCAAACAGAATGCAAAGAACAAAATGATAGAAACCACTTTAACAGATATTAATATTTGTTATAATACTGTAAATTATTTATATATATTAAATTTATTTCCTCCTTTTCTATTAGGGCCCAATATTTCAATTTCGGTTTGGGCCCCCAAATACCTAGGACCGGGTCTGTCGATAAATGTGGTAATAAAGTTGGATTATCGGGTTTTGCGAATATGGTGTAATACTTTATCTTGGTTGGTTGACGGTCGTCTTGATCTCGTCGCGACGGATGAGAGTTTGGATAGTTAGACGTCTTGGATTCATGTACAACACATGGTATTGTCGGACTTGGTTGTCTCCCTTGGATTTACCAAGGTGGAGTTAGTTATTGAAGAAATTTATGTAAGTGGTTAAATGTGATAAATGAACATCAAATATGAGATGTGCTCCACGAGGGCTACTCGCATCAAATCTTGCATCTATCACATAAAGAAAGATGTGATTTAGTAAGTGGACGCGATGACATGGTCTAAATAAGATGACGCAGTTTGATGGCCTTGGTTAGGCACGGTAAAAACAATAAAAAGGAAATGATAGGATGAATCAAGAATGGACTTATGAGGGGATTCTTGGATGTGACGGAAACACTTAATAACGTGGAATCATATGGTACCGTGGGCCCTCCCAAATGATTTGGGGAACGCTGGAATATTGTATACGGAAATGGACTTATGACGGGATTCTCTGGGTGGTCGCTCCACCCACGACATTGTGCACAATGGGGGTAACTTGGCCCTCCCAACGAGTTGGGGAATGACGGACAGAAAGCATAAATCAAGAATGGACTTATGATGTGATTCTTGGATTTATGCCTAATACGAAATTATGAACGATTGGTAACTTGTGACGAAAATGAAAGGATAAATCAAGAATGGACTTATGATGGGATTCTTGGATTTATGCCTAATGCGAAGACATGGAACAATTGGTAATACATGACGAGGATGGATGGATGAATCAAGAATGAACTTATGAGGGGATTCTTGGGTTCATCCCTATTGTGAAGTAAATGAACGGAAAGAAAGTAAAGAAAGAAATATCTCAAATATCCAATGGTATGAATCCAACACTTAATGATAATGACGGTTGACATAGTTCACAAGATGAGTCCGGGTTAGATATCTTGACACGATGTTGGTTTGGGATCCTTAGTAGATCCTTCGAGTTGTTGTACCTTAGCAGTAAGGTAGGTAAAGTTGAGATTAGTTGTTTCGGTTGGACTTGGGATGTTGTACCCCTTGTACACTCTTGAGGTTGTGGTGTTGGTTAGACACACTTGTTGGCGATACGCCTATGTCACGGTTACTTTGAGTTAGGTTTACACTGCATGTACTTTAGTTTCTTTACTGTTCTTGTACTTTGTTTGTAGACACGTAGGCACGCACCGCATGTGCATGCTTGGTAGTAGTTAGGGGTTTTCTCACTGAGCCGTGGTTTGCTCAGACCCTCTTTCTTTTCCTTTTTCTAGTCTGTGTTGCAGGACTAGCTGGCCTTGGAGTTGGAGTCAGCTGCCGGATTTTCTTGAGTTAGGCAGGGCAGTTCCAGTTGCAGCTTGCACTCTTTGCCTCAGCCTCAGCTGAGCTTTGTTCAGTACTTTCGTTGTGGGTTGTACCTTTACCCTTGTACTGTAGTTTTGGTTTCAGTTCAATTGTACTTGTACTTGACTTTTCAGTTCTTTAGTTGTAGCCGGCTTCGGCATTGTATTTCACTTTCGCTTTTCTTTTCATGTTGTATCATGTATGTAATGAGAATTCAACTGAATGGATCTGAATGACAAGTAGTGATCTCCCCTGCTATGTATTTAAATTGTTTTACAAAAAATAGTTTGAAAATCCGGGGCATGACAACTAGTGTACTTAACATCGTTATAGACTGAAGT
>NMUG010009813.1:0-11153 GCA_002855965.1 Monotropa hypopitys | reverse complement strand
TGTGTGTGTGCACGTGTGTGTGTGTGTGTGCGTGTTTTGCATATACAAGTCTATTCTCAATTTGTATGATGATAAACAAGGATTTACAGAGTACTTTAGCATGGCTTTGACAACCTTGCATTTCATATTCCTTCTGATTGCAGTTGTTATAGCCTCAACACCCGAGGCTAAGTGTTGAAATAAATTTTCAAATATATTTTCTCATAAAAAATGAGGGCAAGTAGCATAATGTACGACCATTGTGATATTACACGCTATTGTTACAGTTGTGAAAAAAACACAGTTGTGGATTTAACCTCTACAAAAAGTTAAATGAAAATACAGTTGTGAAAAAAATGACTTTTCTTATGGGTCTCTTCTAGGGTTGTGCATGGTCCGGATCGGTTCAGATTCTTATGAATCCGAGGATGGAACCTAATCTCACAGTTCTAAAAAAATGCAATCTGTGTTCGAACCAAAAGTATCATGGATCAGTTTCAATTCGAACTTAATCTCACGGTTCGGTCTCGGTTTTATCTGCGGATTACTGTTGGAAAGAACTTTTCCGATCATTGATGAACGGAAAAGTCTAGCCAAGCATTAATAATTTATAAACACGAAAATAAACACTCTACAAGTAAAGTAGATAAGTCCGAGGTCGGTCCACAGGAAAATGTCAGAGTTGGAGATAATTGCATGGTTTAGAGGTTTAGTTTTGCGGTAGAAGCGGTAGCACGCTAGCATTTTGTTTTGTTTTATGAAGTCAAAGGAAAGAAAAGAAGAAAATTAGTTAAACTAAATGGAATGGCTATGGGGGTTCTAACAACTAACCTAGACCAATGAATGACTACTCCAATATTCATGACGACACGAAGGAGGGATTGTGGCATAGGACCTCCCACGGAATGTTTGACTCTCAAGCACAAGTCACGGGTCAAGAGATGACACGGGAATTAGAATTCGGTTCTCTAGACTGACTTATACTCATCGGGTGACATGTTACAAGTATGGGCCATGCCATCTTATGTCGATGGACCATCGACAACCCTTGGTTGGACCCGAGGTGAGAACTACATGTTCCTCACCCCTACGCTATCTCAAGACGATAATTCAATAGCAATTGGGTGGTTTTTAGGTGAATTCATTCACTTAGACATTTTATCGAATACCTAGCGGGATATCAAACCAAGCATGCGTCGTGCCATCTTATGTCGACGACGCATCAAAGTGATTAACACTGCTTGGTTAAGACCCTAGGTAGTGAATTCCTACATCCTAGGCCACTACATTTTAAGCCCGAAAACAGAGCAATCAAACATAAGTCGAGGCATGGGGTGCTAGTCACCCCGTAGCCAAACCAAGAGGGTTACTCCCTCATTACACTACACACAAACACAAAACGCACAAAAAACATGAACATTGAAATTGAAACACAAATTATATTCAACACAAGTGCGCAAATAAAATACATAGATAGGAAGAGGGAGAAAAGCCTTACGTCGTCAATGCTCGGCAAAACTTTCAAATCCCAACGAAAAGCTCAACAATGAAGAGAGAAGAAAGGAAAAGAAAGGGGAGGAGGAGAGGGAGGCTCTCCCCTCTATCTAAACCCTAAAACTAACAAAAAACCTAATCCTAATGAATTTTACAAATGTATATATAGTCCCGGCCCAAAATAATTACAAAACTGTCATTAATGAGCTAAAAACGCAGATCTGTACTTGAGAGACCGGTCCCCATACACGTTGGGTACCGGTACCCGGGACATTTTGCCCCGACTGACGACCTACTGCCCAAATTTGGGATTTCTAAAAAATAACAGAGGAACCAGTCCCCGTACATGTGGGGGATCGATACCCGAGCCTTGGGTCAGCCTTTTGCATTTTGATCTTCCGGGAGTTGCTTCAGCTGTTTGCGGGAAACGGAGGAGGGACCGGTCCCCCACGTGTCCAGGGACTGGTACCCAGGCTTCAGTCAGCCTTCTGCTGGGATTTCTGCTATGGTTTGGACTCCCTTCTTCCGGTAATTGGTCACTCCTCTTCCGGAAATTGGCACCTTTGGTGCAATAAACGCTATTAAAAGCGTTTAATAGCATTTTTTGAACGCTATTAAAAACAGTTTTTCTTGTAGTGGCTCAAACTTCACCTCATGGCTCTAGAAGGTACCGGAACTTCCGGATTCATCCGGGAAATGTTAAACAACCTGTACAAGAGAAAAACTACAAAAACGAGATAAAATACATATGTACAAGAACAAAACTAAATAACAAACAACTAAAACTAAAACTAACTAAAAGAAGCTAGATTGGCACACATAAATTACAATATTGTGTGCCAATCACACTCCCCAACTTATCGTTTGCTAGTCCCGAGCAAAACTCACACTAGCACTCGATCTTAACTAACAACGAAAAATGAAATGGATGTGTCCTTTAAACCCCCGGACTGCCCCGGTAGGACGAGTAAGGTCTCGTGAGGGTTTTTAGCAATGATAACCCACAAAATGCAGTAAATTGCTTAAACATGGCATGCCAAAACATGCAAGTCAAACTCAAGACATGAAAAAGAAAATGAATCCTTAGAAATAAATGCGGGAAAAACAAAGTTCACAATGCTAGCAAGTGTAGAAACAAGTCATGGCACCAAAATCTATCGTGTGTGTGCAAGGCCTTTCGTCGCAAGTGAGACACAACCCAAAAGTCTATCCAGACCGAGTCTCGACTTCAAATCGTACCGTGTCATGCACTCAACAAAATAAAACATTTTAAACATGGGTGCATACTCAAACTCTCATATGTGCGGGCAGAAGATATGTATATACGTGAAAAATAAAACATCCCGCACATTGTGACACGAAGGAAGCCCTTTTTAAGTAGATACGGTCTTATGACTAGAATTGCATAGCAAAGGGAACATTGATTCTAGATCGACATGCCACAAATGATTGCCAGTCTATAGGATCAAATAGGTCTTTCCGGTTATGACGTAAGGGAAGAGAGTGTATCGGACATGCATTGGACACGTATCAGATATGTATCGGGCTAAGGGTTTTTCTTTGGTGCTTGAGAATAGGCATATACAAATGATAGGAGGGCAAATCAATCAACGGGACCCTCGTTAATTAAAATACACCTCCAATTCTTTACTTTTCAACTACGCTTTATTCATTTTTTCTATTTTCCTCAACCACCAATACATCCCAAAATATGAAGAACAAATGTTTCTTCTTTACAAATGATTAGGTGACCCCCCAACTTGTTTGGTTTCCAAACTTTTGGAATTTTTATGATTTTTTTCTAAGAGGAAGGTACACCAATAATGAATAACAAACATAAACCACCTTATAACTCCCAAATACATCCCAAACATGATTTTAGCTATTCTCAAGACATAATATATGGAATTGTAAGGCTTAATCAAGGAAAAGGCTCATGTGATGGCTCAAGTGGGCTAGCAAGGGGTAATATGCAAGAAGGAACAGACCGACACAAAAATCAAAGAATGCCTAAAATTCTCTCCTACGGCCAACAACAACCGTGCATGCCAACCCAAAAGATATGAAAATGATAGTGAATTCCCAATGCTACATGAAAGATAATGAGATCGACAACGAGTAATGTTTTATTTTTGTGACAACGAGAGTTCATTTGACACCACTCCAAGGAAAGATAAGGCATTAAGCTCACTTGGACATAAGTCCACTAACCTAGCCTTCTAGACAATCGAAATGCGACTCACAAGCGACTCAAGCCTATTTTTACGTGAAGTGCAATGAAGTTAAATACTAGTGCCAAAACAAGTTCTTGCAAAATGCTAGTAAAGTGACCTAAATCGCCACCGACAAGTCCTATAGAAGGATCAACAAATTCCTACTCATGTCATAGAGTTTAAAACTCACAAAATCCCAAAATCCATGCAAAATAATTCACTATCTACACTACGAATCTATCACGTGGATAACACGAGATATAATTTTCTCCCTGCCTCAGAGGGGAAAATAAAGACAGGCGACTATACTAGACCGCCGATTCAAAATTTTGAAAATTTTCTGGACTCTAAAATGAGACTAAAAATAAGAAAATAAGCATAAATAAGATACAAGCATGGAAACACGCGTCACTCTCCCCAACTTAAAATGTGCAATGTCCTCAATGCATAAGACAATAAAAAGGGAAAGAGCAATGTATCTCCGGGATGGTGCAACCACCCTAACCAATCATTATCTCAAGTCGTCGATGGCAATGCCCACAAAGCTCCAAGATAGACACAAAGAACCCTGCAAGACTAACAAGCCAAAAACAAACTACAAGACAAATAATTAGTCCAAAATTTGCTTGCTAATGGAAGCCAAGCGTGCAACACCGATGCAAAAATAAAAGATAGGTGAGTTCTCACGCTACCCTCCATAAGTAATACTTTCTCCCTGCTATTCTCACTTAACTAGTGTTCTAGAGAAGGAAATCTCTCGGAATTTCGGGGTAGGTCGCTACTCAAAAGGTGACGACTCTCACTTTTTGGAGAGACACCCCAATCGGCTTTCGCTTCCATCCCTACTCTGTCGGGGTAATGTCATGACCCAACCCTAAACGGGCCATGACCGTCCAACGAGCAAGCTCGCAAAGGTCTACTAAATAATGAGTTTAGGGATTTCATAACATAATGATAACAGAAGCGTTGAATAAAACCAAGTGTGATAAATTCTATTAATTCCTCATAACTGATACATCCTCAAAGGTTCATAAGGCATTTACAATAGAAATAAGAGATACATCAAAAGTACAATAAATGACAATGCTCCATAGCTAATCCTCCTCGATACCTGAAAAGAGTTTTAGAAAATGCATAAGCATAAAGCTAGAGTGAATCAGGATATGTCAAGGTTACAAGTTTTCATGGATAAGCAACATATTATCAAAATTATCTTTCCTTCCTTTTCCAACATAATAAGTGAAGGGCTTACTAGCCCAAATCCTGTAATTTGCATGTGATTGAATAGTTAAGCCTATAACCTTCTCAACGTCCTTCAGCACATAGCTAACTTTTATGTTTGAATTTTCCGTTTTCATTTCGGATTTCCCGACACGATCTTATCATGCTGCTCTTTACGGTACCAGTGTTCTTAGGGAGCGACCCTAAATAGATTTGCATTGTCGTGATATCACTGTGATCATCTGGTTATGATCCCTTATTACTCTAACCTCGCCGGTTTCTGATCCTGCCCCCGGCGGCGAGCAACCGTATCACCGTTCATGCCGTTCAATCATAAAACATCTTTCCTGTTATGGTAATAAAGAGAGTACATGCTATTTTTCTTTTGTGAAGAGATAATATAATAGAGTGGAATGCTCAATAACATAAATCATACATTTACAAATGCTTAGCATGTTTCAAGTCGTACGAGTAACAAAGGCATATAGAGATTCACCTTTGATATGATTTACTTTCTTCTTGAATACTCTTCAATCACCTCAAATCTGTCATAATAACTCAATATATCATTTCTAAGCTTTCTGCCAAGCTATCTAAGTTATTTCCGAGCTAAGCTAAAATGAGCCGAGCTGCCGAACCAAGGTGGTCAGGCTGTTCTGGTCCGAAGGCCTTCTGTCCGGAGGACAGTGGCCGGCTGATGTTGTTCGAGAAACTGTTTAACATTGGTCCAGAGGGTATTCTGGACCGAAGGGTCCTATTGCCGAGCTAATAGTCTATTGGAATATATATTCTAAGTTCTGCCGAGCAGCCGAGCAGAGGCTCGGTTTCATAGGTGGTCGGGCTAAAACATGGCCGAGCTGAGGACTTGCCGAGCTGGCAGTCTGCCGAACAGCCAACAAGGCTATTGCCGAGCATTGGGAGTGTGGAGATCACTGATTAGGACACTCTGATTGGTCGAAAGGGTTTATAAGGTAATTACAAGTTTAGAGGACTGATTGTCCGAACAGTAAAGCATGTAGCCGAGCTAAGATAACCGAACTGAGATAAGGCGGACAGTCCCTTCTGCCGAGCAGTAGTGCTCTGGCAAGTGGGAGGTCGGCAATACACAAAAAGGGATGAACAAAGTACTGTGGTGGTCCGGGCAAATGTACCGAGATGAGATGAGTTCAGCCAGAGGGTCCAAAGGTTAGTCCGGACCTATTTGGCTAAGTGACGAGCTGAAGTACGAGGCCTGGTTGCTTCGGCAAGGCCGAAGGAGCTTATCTCGAGATTCAGAGGTGGGTTCGTACCTCCTGGGTCTGATATCGTCGTCCAATTGGAACACACCACCTGAAGCCTGTTAGATCGCCGAGCTGAAGGCAGTGCGGCCAAGTCCTATGAGGGACTTGCCGAGCTGACACAAGGGCCAGAATTGTTAACCGGAGGATTTAAGAGATACCTGAGTGAGCTTTCTAGTTCCCAACTAGGTTGCCGAGCTGAAGCTATCCGGGGAAAAGCTGGTCCGGGCAGTGGTTTAGCAAGATGATCTGGAGGATGTTGTGAGCTATTTGAAGGCTGGGACTGGTCGGATAAGGGTTCTCACTTTGGGCAGGGCTTGGCCGAACAATTAAGTGTCCGGAGCTTGGACTTTTTCTCTCTCTAGAATTTGAATGGTTTGGAGGAGTTTGGTGTGGCCTTGAATGCTTGAGAAATGGTTTCTTATATAGGAGTCCAGAGGTTAGGTGCATTTAATGATCCGATTTGACCTCCCTTAATCTTGCCGAAGTGGTCAGGGAGTTGTCCCATCCGAGTCAGGCCTAGGCTCTGCTATGCCAGTCTGCAACCTGCGACTGAGTTGTCCCATCCGTGTCAGGCGGCGGGTCAGTCCTGAGGGGACCTGACCCTGCAGATCGGCAGAGCTGCCGTGCAGCCACTTTAGTGCTCGGGTCTGGGCTGAGCTGGGCCGGTCGGTCGGTTGGCTAGTCCAGATCAGGCTGGGCTAGCCTGCTGGGTTCCGGACGGGCCTTGGGCTTGCTTTGGGCTTCTAATCTCCTCTTCCTTGGGTCCATTTTATCTATTAAGTCTCAAATTTTATTTTAACACCTCCAATAATTTCTAATAATTTCACAAAAAATCCTAAAAATATAGGGATGATAAATTAAATATATTTTAAGCCTATTTATCGGGTCGGAACCTCACAGGTAATCCCAGATAATACACTACTAAGGCTAGGATAACAGGCAGCTATATCGGACCGTCCATAGCCATTCGAGCACGACAAACACTAGAGGTATCTCAACCTCTAAGGATTTATTGTCTCCTAGACATTATTTAGATTTTTTATATTTAAAAGAAATGAAGTGCAAGAAACAAAAGAAAGGGATAAAAAATAAAGGGTAAACGAAAAAAAGAACTATGCCTCTAAGAGGCGGTAACAACTGAAAAAGCGACCCTCCAAATTGGAGGATCGCATTAACATGAGGGCCTTCTTGGGGGCCGTAGCAAGTGGTGAACACACTCACCCCCTTCCTAAAATATTGTAGCCGACCACGCCAAATGAATAAGTACTTGGAGTATAAGGGGGCTTGGCGGCATTTGCACAAGAAATGACCAACCACCGTACCACCACAGATGACATTGATTTCCAAGGCCTTGACCATATAGATAGAACGTGGAACATGACTCGATAGGAGTCGGTCAACACCAAGGAAATCAATATAATCTAAAGCAAGCTCAGGAGGTGGTGGTAGAAGTGCACAAAGAGTGGGGGACACATATGCAACGGAAGGTGAAAGTTCATCCCTAAAAGTGGACTCCCCAAGAGTATCAATAGAAATGGGTGCAACAAGGGCACTCTCAAAAGTCTCTTGGGGAATACTAGACAAATAAGGCTCCATGGCTAAGGGCAAACAACAAGCACATTTTTACTACCCCTACAATCCGCCTCAATCTCCTCATCACTTGAGTCATAAAGGTAACTTACTAATTTATTTTCCGGAGGAGTGAGAGGATTGTCATTTTTAGATTCGGGAAGCGACCCCATCCCGGCTTGGACCATGAATAAGGTAGGAGAAATCCCCACATCCGGATTCTCAAGGTAAGCAACCTCCTCAAAGGTAAGGCATGTCTCCTCCAAGGGATGGGTGAGAATGACTGGCTCAAAAAGTAGGACATCAAAGTCCGCTTGACATGAAGAGTTGTAAGCCGTGATGTTGTTGTAACTTTCAAGAAAATGTTACAAAGTGTCCTCCAAAAAGGATGGATGCGGTGGTTGGGGATCAAAAATTGCCTCTGGAGGACAATGGTCAAGAGATTCCATGGGTGGCTCCGAATAATAAGATTCGAGAGGAGCCACCATATCATTGTAGAGGGCCTTATTAGAATGACAACCTTGGAGAAATATTTGTAAAGCATCCTCTAAGGTATTGGTGAAAGGTTGGTATGGATAAGGCTCCTCATAGGACCATTGCTCTGGGTATGCATTGGTAGGCTCCTAATGATAGAAATGTTGTGGAGCCATTGCATCGTGATATGCACATGAAAGGGGTGGTGGTTCATGTGAAATCTCGCATTCCCGATAAAAGTTAGAGTGATCATGCCACTCTTGACTAAGAGGCTCGGGGAATGGAGGGTAGGTCTCCCACACTTGTTGATCCATAATTTCCCAAGGGTTGCCGGAAGCCATGATCAACAATGTCTATTTTTTGGTTTTATATAAAAAATAAGAAGAAACAAAATAAAAATGGATATATACGGTGGGACAAAAGAAAACTTCCAAACTAACAAAAACTTAACTCAAACGACAATTCCCTAGCAATGGCGCCAAAATGTTGGAAAGAACTTTTCCGGTCGTTGATAAACGGAAAACCTAGCCAAACATTAATAATTTATAAACACGAAAATAAACACTCTACAAGTAAAGTGGATAAGTCCGAGGTCGGTCCACAGGAAAATGTCAGAGTTGAAGATAATTGCATGGTTTAGATGTTTAGTTTTGCGGTAGAAGCGGTAGGACGCTAGCCTTTTGTTTTGTTTTATGAAGTCAAAGGAAAGAAAATAAGAAAACTAGTTAAACTAAATGGAATAGTTATGGGAATTCTAACACCTAACCTAAGCCAATGAATAACGTACTCCAATATCCACGACGACACGAAGGAGGGATCGTGGCATAGGACCTCCCACGGGATGTTTGACTCTCAAGCACAAGTCACGGATCAAGAGATGACACGGGGATTAGAATTCGATTCTCTAGGCTGACTTACACTCAACGGGCCATATGCTACAAGCATGGGCCGTGCCATCTTATGTCGATGGCCCATCAAATAGGTTGACAACTTTTGGTTGGACCCGAGGTGAGAACTACATGTTCCTAACCCCTATGCTATCTCAAGACGACAATTCAATAGTAATTGGGTGGTTTTTAGGTGAATTCATTCACTTATGCATTTTATCGAACACCTAGCGGGACATCACACCAAGCATGCGTCGTGCCATCTTATGTCGACGACGCATCAAAGTGATTAACACTGCTTGGCTAAGACCCTAGGTAGTGAATTCCTACACCCTAGGCCACTACATTTTAAGCCCGAAAACAGAGCAATCAAACATAAGGCGCGGCATGGGGTGCTAGTCACCCCGTAGCCAAACCAAGAGGGTTACTCCCTCATTACACTACACACAAACACAAAACGCACAAAAAACATGAACATTGAAATTGAAACACAAATTATATTCAACACAAGTGCGCAAATAAAATACATAAATAGGAAGAGGGAGAAAAGCCTTACGTCATCAATGCTCGGCAAAACATCCAAATCCCAACGGAAAGCACAACAATGAAGAGAGAAGAAAGGAAAAGAAAGTGGAGGAGGAAAGGGAGGCTCTCCCCTCTATCTAAACCCTAAAACTAACAAAAAATGTAATCCTAATGAATTTTACAAATGTATATATAGTCCTGGCCTAAAATAATTACAAAACTGTCATTAATGAGCTAAAAACGCTGATCTGTACTTGAGGGACCAGTCCCCGTACACGTCGGGTACCGGTACCCGGGACATTTCACCCCAACTGACGACCTACTGCCCAAATTTGGGATTTCTGAAAAACAACAGAGGGACCGGTCCCCGTACATGTGGGGGATCGGTACCCGAGCCTTGGGTCAGCCTTCTGCATTTTGATCTTTCGGGAGTTGCTTCAGCTGTTTGCGAGAAAGGGAGGAGGGACCGGTCCCCCACGTGTCCGGGGACTCGTACCCAGGCTTCAGTCAGCCTTCTGCTGGGATTTCTGCTATGGTTTGGACTCCCGTCTTCCGTAAATTGGCACCTTTGGTGCCTCCTTTGATGCTCAAACTTCACCTCATGGCTCTAGAAGGTGTCGGGACTTCCGGACTCATCCGGGGAATGCTAGACAACCTGTATAAGAGACAAAAACTACAAAAACGAGATAAAACGCATATGTACAAGAACAAAACTAAATAACAAACAACTAACAACTAAAACTAACTAAAAGAAGCTAGATTGGCACACACAAATTACAATATTGTGTGCCAATTACACTCCCCAACTTATCGCTTGCTAGTCTCGAGCAAACTTACACTAGGACTCGATCTTAACTAACAATGAAAAATGAAATGGATATGTCCTTTAAACCCCGGGGCTACCTCGGTAGAATGAGTAAAGTCTCGTGAGTGTTTTCAGCAATAATAACCCACAAAATGCAGTAAATTGCTTAAACATGGCATGCCAAAATATTCAAGTCAAACTCAAGACATGAAAAAAAAAAGAATCCTTAGAAAGAAATGCGGGCAAAACAAAGTTCACAATGCTAGCAAGTGTAGAAACAAGTCATAGCACCAAAATCTAACGCGTGTGTGCAAGGCCTTTCGTCGCAAGTGAAACACAACCCAAAAATCTATCCGGACCGAGTCTTGACTTCAAATCGCACTGTGTCATGCACTCAACAAAATAAGTTGTAGGCTATCACGATAGGATTTAGAATTGCCTTATCAAGAATCCTTGCTTTTTTGATGTTGTTTCCCTAGGATTTTGTGAGGTCACGTCAAATGTAAAAATAAAATAAAATTATATTTTCAAATATTTGGGTCTTGTTTGGAACTGCTTATGTTTTTTATTTTTGTTTTTTATTTTTAAAATTTTTTAAAACTAAAAAGTAAAAATTTATTCGGTTATCTACTTTTAGTTTCAAATTATTATACACCGACCATCAAATTCGTTTTTTGTCGATTCTACATAAATTATGGTCTTGTTT
>NMUG010009812.1:0-11154 GCA_002855965.1 Monotropa hypopitys | reverse complement strand
GCCTCGCGCCTTTAAATCACTGCTTCCGGCTACAGTAACGGAGGATCCTTTAACTTTTGTTGTGAGCGCAGAGATTAGGTTTGCTAAAGTCTCATGTATGAGTTCTGTCAATTTATTGAAAGACATGTTTATAATGTAATATTTAGAATGCAAATCTTGTCCTTATTTTTTTGTAGCATGGTAATTCTGAATTTTCCTTTCAAAGAACTAATTCGAATTCCTGGGGCATAAGCATGCATTGTGTCACGTTGCTAGTCCAAATCGATATGGTTACCCATATGTGTCAAGTATGATCCCGCACAGCTTGGGATTAGGTTTGTTCTGTGCGACGTGACATCATAGCAGTGCAGAATTATGTTATTCAGTACGGCAGAGTAGCATGTGACGTGTAGAGGTATTAGCCAACCAGCGGGTAGCGGTTAATACACGTGTTCCAGCCATTTGTGTCATAAGGGTAGATTCCAGGTTCCTAAAAATATGAGAAGTTTTCTAATTCCACTAGGACAAGGAGTCTGCCTAACCCAGAAACATGAAAGTAAGAAAGACTGGACATATAGAACTCTGAAGGGATTTGGATGAGAAGTCTTGATTCAATCCTAATTACTGGTAAGAAACTAGTAATCCGGAAGGACTCTAAGACTGGGGATGACCCCTTATAAAAACAGGCTCAATCCACCGATGAAGGTAACTGATTTCCGACTTATGAATTTCCTAGAGCTTGTTTTGTCCTCGGAGTTTTCTTTTTCAATTAAGTTGATCACGCGACTAACTTAATTATTGGAGTCTTACGGCCACAACGATGGGAGGTCCTTTGACCCCTTTTTTGTGAGCGCAGAAATACGAATCAGTAGAAAAGAAACACCAGATAGTCAGATCAATCCAGAAAAACAGGACCCTTGCGAAGGTAATCTTGATTATAATTTTTACCCTTGCACAATTGACGTTGTCTGTGGAAAACCCACCCACAATCAGAAAGCAAACTAGAATCTAGCCAGACACTGGTTCAGCATGAAGAGATAGCCATCGATGATTGCAACACCCCATCCATTGGAAGGACAATTGGAGATGGGAAACGAGGGGGGATACCCACTTTGACACACCTACAGCACCAAAGAAAGCCAGAAACGTCCATCCTCGAGTACTGGACACTCGTGGAGGCGCTCTTGGCCTACAGGGGAAGCACAACGTCCCCCGTAGAGGCGCTAGGAGCCTATGAAGGGCCCATGAAGATTGCCAGGTGGATGAGACATGCCAAAGCAACGATCGACGGCCAAGGCGACAAAGGCGACAGATTGCAGCGTGAAAAAAAATTGTCGCTGATTGTTTGAATTTTCTTTCTTGTGGCAACTAGGGTTTCAAACACCGCTATGATACTGTTGGAATGTATCTCACATCGCCTAATTATGTCCAATCTCTATTGGTTATAAGGATCAAGTTTCTCTCTTCTTAACACCTTGGTTTTAAGGAGAAATGTGGACTGAACTTTTCAACTTGGTATTAGAGCTTGGTTCGGCCTGTGTCGAGTGTGCCGAGTGTCCGGCTATCCTGTGTTGTGGTCCAGGAGGGTGTGTTGGAATGTATTCCACATCGCCTAATTATGTCCCATCTCTATTGGTTATAAGACTCAAGTTTCCATCTCTTTAACACCTTGGTTTTAAGGAGAAATGTGGACCGAGCTTTTCAATTGATACCATGATAAAATTTAGAGAGAACTGAATGAGAATATATTTTCCCTTGTTTAATATTACATTGTACAATGGTGTTTAAATAGAACCCTGTCTATGGAGATGACAACACTATGTCAACATTATGTCGACATACTTCCATAAAATAAAGAATAATGCAAATCATTGAAACAGTATACAATATATTGACATTTCTAACACCTATTCAATCCAGAAAAGCAGGACTCTTGCGAAAGTAATCTTGATCTTAATATTTACCCTCGTGCATTTTCATAAAAGGTTTGCTAAAGTCTTATGTATGAGTTTAGTCAAGTTCTTCAAAGACATGTTTTAATGTATTTTCTGTTGCTTTTCTTAATGCAAGCTAGTAGCACAATTCTATGGAATGGAATTGCCGCTTGGAAATATAGCCGGGAAGAAAACTATCACTTAAGAAAGTGATTTTTTTTTGCTTCAAATCGATCTTTTAGCAATCCTCATCATCATTGGCAGAGGTAACCAAGTCGGCTTTTCACTTTTTTAAATAAACAATTTGAAGACCTATTGATTCGAACAACTGATTACAGAGCTAATCATTCAGACCCTTCAATTCATAGATGTAGATCTCCGACCTATGAATGGCCCGCAACTCACAAAGAAAAAAGGAAATGAGTTAGACAAATCCTAGGAGAGTTAGGTGTATAGCCTCAAAATGCTTATTGAAGTTAATTGGCTCGGGCCCATAAAACGCGATGATGCAGGGTAGGATTCCATCTGAGCCTAAGACTTGATGAGACCGATCGAATAGCCTGATTCCTTGATTCCCGGTGCCAATTGATTGACATTGACAAAGTCGCGTAGGTACTGCCTTCAGTCTCATGGAAACTTTCAGGCCGCCCAACAACCTATAACGCTAGTCACTATTCCCACTGGGGGCAATCCATATTGGTGTAATGAAAGTGAAGGACTAAATAAATGTTCAATCTAAAAGAGAACCAACCTTAGGAATTCTAACAATTTGTTTAATTGATACTAATTGCAACTAAGAGATAGGAGGCAAGAAGAAATGAGCTTGCAATCAAAAGCGGAAAGAGTCTTTCTAATGCTAATGGGAGACGCCACACAAGGTGCAGGAACTACGATTCTTCCTCAAATTAGGACATCTCAAGGCCGTCGGGATGGAGCCCTCAAAGGGCTCACTTCTCTCACTAACAATGAAGAACAGAATAAAGAAAGGCCTGGTTGGTTCATGCGATGGCAGAAGAAGCCGGTTCTGGATAATCCATTTGCGCCCGGAATGACGAGTTCACTTTTTATTTCTTTTTTTGTTGCGGACCTGCACTAGCTTACTGTGCGAGCAAGTGCAGTCGCATACATTGGAGCAAGAGAGTACTGGCCCACCGTAATCAAGTAAGAGTTCGGGCGCACGTCTTAGTTCTTCTCTAGAAGCTACTCATTATTTCCATAAAAGGTTTGCTAAAGTCTCATGTATACGAGTTCAGTGATTTCTGATATTCAGTTTCCTTTATTGTTGGGTTTAATTGTGTGAATCACTTGACTCTGAGGTTTCTGGCAAACAAATTTCATGTCAGCTGAGTGTTCAAGTTTCAGCTAAGCTTAACCTTTTGATGCGAGCGCCAATGAACTTATGATCCAAGAGTGAAGTATTCCCCAATAAGTGCCACAGAAGTAAAACAAGCAAAGGAATAAGTTTTGGGAACAAATAGAACACACGTGAAAATCGATCTCGCCTACGAAAGTTGTCTTTGCGATGTTGTCGCAGTTGATTCAATGGGAAAATGATGATTTCATTACGATGAGGCAGATGAATCAGATAATCTACTATGTTACTCCATTTCTATGTTGTGCATAAAGCTCTGAATTCACGACTCCTCTGTCATCAACTCATTTGTTTTTTTCGTATTGGAAAATGTTTTGTTGGCTTAAACAATGCTAGTTTCCTCCATGGCGTGGAATTTTTGTCGGAGGGAATTCAAATTAATTTCTCCAGTTTGAATTTCTTCAGCACAACTCAAATGGCTCGATCTGCGTTGGATGAGATGTCAGACACTGGTGCCTTTTTGAGAACACCTTCAAAATTCCGCAGTTTTATTTCCCGGAATCCAAACTCTCTTTTTCCACCAGAAGTTGGAAGATATCACCTGTATATATCGTATGCTTGTCCCTGGGCATCCAGGTGCCTTGCATACTTGAAAATGAAAGGTCTCGACAAAACCATCGGTTTCACTGTAAGCTCTTTGTAAACTTTATTTGGTTGCTGTTTCACGCTATGTTTTCTAGAGGATTTTTAAGGAAACTCATTTTCTGACGGAATTCTAAACTTGGTTTCGTATCGGAAAGGCAACAGTTTTATGAAAATCTAAATGACGCTTTCGAATACCAGAAAACCATGTTTGCCTAAAATAAACACAATGTGGAGACTATTTGTGTTATGTTTTCAAAAACATTTTCTGAAGGATTGATTGTGAAAGAGAGATGACCTATGAAGCACGGACACTCCTAATTCCTTGTCGTATTTGTGTTGGATACATATGGGACAACGACTCTCGAGGGACACTCGGGAAACATATGGTGTGTCCAATAAATTATATTATTTAAAGTAGGGGACACCTCGGGGACACCCGTGTCTCAAATTGGACACTGATGGAAACATGACAATGATCAATTTATAATACTGAAAGCTTATAATATAAGGAAAAAAATATGATTATGGAGACTGATTTTTGGTTAAAAGGCACAAGCTTCCGTGTCTCTTTCAACTTTCATATGGATTGTATTGCAATATTGAATCTTTTGAATATTGAAAATGGATGCTTTTTGCTAATTAGCATGGTTGTATTGTTTCTATTGAATATTGCCATGTTGGTCTTCATTTTTTGATTAAAAAAAACAATATTATATTTATTTGGCGTGTCCTTGCCGTGTCCGTGTACTCAAAATTTTAAAATTTTCATGTCCCATGTGTGTGTCCCCCACCGTATCCGTGCTACGAAATGACCAATGAGTCTTCAAAGAGTATTAGTTCCTAAGGAAATGAAGCTTATTTTTTTACTAAATTTTCCCGTGTTATTTTTATCTCACATCTCAGTCTGTCAAACCCATATGGGACAGAACAAAAGATACCGATGACCACATAGGATGGGTCTTTCCTGCTTCAGAAACAGAAGAACCAGGTGCCAAACCTGACCCCTTGAATGGAGCAAGAAGTATAAGAGAACTATATGAACTTGCAAGTACAAACTACTCTGGAAAATATACAGTTCCTGTATGTAATCACTTCACATTTATAATTTTTTCCTTTTCTTGATATAAGATTTTTTTTCTGTTTGAATGTATTGGAGTATATGATAGATCTATATTTGTTGATAGGTCCTTTGGGATAAAAAGCTCAAAACAATTGTCAGTAACGAGAGTGGAGAGATTATCCGCATGTTTAATACTGAATTCAACGAGTTAGCGGAGAATGCGTCTTTGGACCTTTATCCTCCTCACATGCAAGCCCAGATAAATGAAGTTAATGAATGGATATATGACGGAATAAATAACGGTGTTTATAAATGCGGGTTTGCTAAAAAACAATGGCCTTATGAAGAGGTAATAATTTCTTGTGCCTTTTCTTCCCTTTTTTCTGGTTTGGAGTATAGCAGTAGGAAACCTGAAAACTTTTGAGATGCTTTCTTTGACCATGTGTCTGAAGAACGCATTCATCGCTTTTTCGTAGGCTGCAAAAAAATTGTACGAGGCTTTGGACAAATGTGAGGATATACTCGGCAAGCAGCGGTACATATGCGGAAACACTGTTTCCGAAGCAGATATCCGGCTGTTTGTCACTCTTATTAGATTTGATGAGGTATGAATACTTGTCTTCAAAAGGAAGACATGTCCGTTTCTTTAAATAACATGTTTCCACTATTTTATACACTCCACGGAGTTTAGTTTGCAGAATGTGTTTTAACTTATCAAAAGCATCCGGATTTTTTTTATTCGTGTCTGTAAGGATTGAGAAGGTAAAATTCGTTGTTCATTGTCTCAAAGAAAGTGAACAAAATATTAAAGGTGAAAATTTTGAAGGATGGAACCCTGAGAGTGAACAAAATATCTCGGTTTTCTCGGAGAAATAGAGGCTTGAGGGAATTTGAAGAGTGCTGAAGGTAATAGGTACGATAGGAGCTTAATCATATAATACTTTGTTATTCTAGCCGACCTTGTCGTTTTCTTATGCGGTAAAAAAGTGCTACACAGTGCACGAAGATCCCGCATATGCGAGGTATTCTAAAAAGGGAAATCTAAAAACATGTTTATTTACCCGCTCATATTCGCTCACTTATCAGCCGTCCAAATCGCTCATATTCTATTAAGAGTTGTAAATGAGCGACTCAATTTCAACTCATAATTTTATGGGTTTAAGCAGATTACAAATGAGTTGTAAATGGGTCAAATTATAAATTATTTATGACTAGAATATATTTATATGTAAAAAATACAAAAAAATCATATTGGAAAAAAAATACTGCAATACCATCACTGTAAAATGACCAAAATATAATTGGCAAAATTTTGGACGGGTTCTATTTTTGTAACTTATTGCCGCGTAGGACACGCACAAAATAAGTTTCCGTCACTCCTTAGGTCTAATTTTCCGGAATAATGTATTTTATTTATAAAAAATGATTTATTTTAAATTATAGAGATATATTTTTTATAAAAAAATATATTTTTAAACTCGTCTCAGCGAGATCTATTAAACAAGATCCATATTCTATAAAATTATTCGATTTTGATGAAGTTACAGTCCAAATTAGACTGTAACTTGTACCAAAAACACAAGTTACAGTCAAATTTGACTGTAACTTGTATTAAGAACACAAGTTACAGTCCAAATTGGCTGTAACTTGTATTAAGAACAAAAGATACAGCCAAATTGGACTGTAACTTGTATTTTAAATACAAATTACAGTCTAATTTGGACTCTAACTTGTGTTAACTTGGATTGTTTTACAAGTTACAGTGCAATGTGGCTGTAGCTTGTGTTTTTAATACAAGTTACAGTCCAATGTGGCACTATAACCTATTATCCAATGTAACTTGGTCTGTAACCTATTATTAAATGCAATGTAACCTATTCAATTGGCCTGTAACTTGTACCAAAACACAAGTTATAATCCCAATTGGCTGTAACTTGTGTTTTAAATACAAATTACAGTCTAATTTGGACTGTAACTTGTGTTAACTTGGATTTTTTTACAAGTTACAGTGCAATGTGGCTGTAACTTGTGTTTTTAATACAAGTTACAGTCCACATTTGGCTGTAACTTGTGTTTTTAAGACAAATTACAGTCCACATTGACTGTAACTTGTGTTTTTAATACAAGTTACAGTCCAATGTGGCACTGTAACCTATTATCCAATGTAACTTGGTCTGTAACCTATTATTAAATGCAATGTAACATATTCAGTTGGTTTGTAACTTGTTCTTAAATGCATTGTAACATGTTCAATTGGTCTGTAATTTAACCTAATCAAATGCATTGTAACATAATCAAATGCACTGTAAACTAATTAAATACACTATAATCTAACCTACTGTAACCTACTCAATTGGCTGTAACTTGCTTTTTAAATACAAGTTACCTTCCATTTTTGCTGTAGCTTGTGTTTTTTAGACAAGTTACAGTCCAACGTGGCTGTAAGTTGTGTTTTGAATGCAAGTTAGAGTCTAATTTGGACTGTAACTTGTGTTTTTAACACAAGTTACAACCAATTTCGACTGTAACTTGTATATTTGGACAAGTTACAGTCCATTGTGGCTGTAACTTGTATTCAAAACACAAATTACAGTCCACATTGGCTGTAACTTGTGTTTTTATACAAGTTACAGTCCAATGTGGCTGTAACTTGTATTTTGAATACAAGTTACAGTCCATTTTGGCTGTAACTTTTGTTTTTAAGACAAGTTACAGTCCCAATTGGCTATAACTTGTGTTTTTAATACAAATTACAGCCCATATTGGCTGTAATTTGTGCTTTTAATACAAATTACAGTCCAATGTGACTATAATTTATTTTTAAATACAAGTTATAGTCTATTTTGGCTGTAACTTGTATTTTTAAGACAAGTTATAGCACTGTTCTAAAAGGCCCCGCCTGGAGCCGCCTAGGCCCCGCCTAGGCGCTAGGCGGTAGTGGTCTGCCTAGGTGCCGCCTAGGTTCTAGGCGGTAGTGGTCTGCCGTGACTAAGAAGAAATACCGTATATTTGATAACCAAATTAAACCAAACAGAACTTTAAATCACAAATATTATATATTTGATGTTATAGAAAAGTTTTATACATTATTCATTGTTGTATTAAGTAAATATTGATTCTCTTAATAAATAAATAACCGCCTAGCCCCCGCCTAATCGCCGCCTAGGCCCCTGCCTAGGCCCCTAGGCGCTAGGCCCCTCTCGACCGCCCGCCTAGCGCCTAGCGCCTTTTAGAACATTGAGTTATAGTCCCAATTGGCTGTAACTTGTGCTTTAAATACACATTACAGTCTAATTTGGACTGTAACTTGTATTAACTTGTATTGTTTGTACAAGTTACAGTGCAATGTGACTGTAACTTGTGTTTTTAATGCAAGTTACAGTCCACATTGACTGTAACTTGTATTTTTAATATAAGTTACAGTACAAATGCACTGTAACTGTATTTTTGGTATAAGTTACAGTGTATTTGGACTGTATTTTGTATTTTTAATACAAGTTACAGTCAATATGGACTGTAACTTATATTAAAATACAACTTACAGCGCGGACAGCAGGTTACAGCGCGGGCATCAAGTTACAGCGCGGGCAACAGGTTACAGCACAGGACCTTAGGAAAAATATGGGAACTTACGAGGGAAAATCTTATGGTACGGGACCTGCCTAAAAGAACCCCAATATAATTCCATATGAAAATGACCAAAACAACTCTACAATCCTTAAATTTTCAAATGATGGAAATACCCCTATACATAAAATGATCTCAACATAAAATGACAAAAAACAATTACAAACCTAGCACTATCAAATGACCAAATACCTCTGAACATAAATGACCAAAATACACCTAGCCCTCTTTTACATTACTAAATGACCAAAATACCCTTAGACATAAATGAGCCAAATGCCGCTACAACTCTTACATTTAGGGGAGGATCCAGAAATATGAGTTAGGGGTAGCACAAACAAACGAAACACGAAAATTATATTAATAGTTAATTAAATACAATTCAGAGTTGTCCGCGACTAGTTTTCATTTCCTGAAAATAGTCAATGATAACATCATTACTAATGTCTATAATTTTTTATCAATGTAATCAAGCAAACTATCATTCAAGAATTGATCTCCCATTTGATTGCGCAAACTATTCTTGACAATCTTCAAAGCAGGGAAAGCTTTCTCAACTGATGTCGTTGCAACAGGTAAAACCAATGTTAGTTTCAAAAGCCGATAAACCAATGGATATAATCTACTTTTTGTTTGTACCATCTTCTGAGGTAATTTTCAAGTCATTTTAACCCCACAAATTCACTATTATAATGCATGTCATATTTATATGAATCAAGTTGATCTTCAATGATTGCACATTCATGTGCGGAAAAGTCCATTGGATAAAAAGAAACGAAACGAATAAGCTTTTGCTTCTTGGAGACTGAAAATGAATTCGGGGGATATAAACATGCCATACAAACAAGTAATTCAGTAGTTGTGACTGTGAAACAATCATTTAGCTCTTGAAGTTGCATGTCTAGCACTGAATAAAATAACTCGACACGATAATGATGCAAATTAGAAACTTCTTGGGCCCCAAGTTTTTTCGACTTCCAACTAGATATTCATTTTCCATGATAGGAACTTGTATACCATAATTGCCACAAAATAATGTAACTTGATTAAGAAACGAATCTCATCCATCATCTCTCATACACTGTAGTCGTTTTTTTGAATTTTCAACCAAATGCATATTATTGACAATATCTTGATCTCTCGTCTGCAATGTCTGTGGCAACTCATTTGTGATTGCAAGTATTGTTTTCATCAAATGAAGATTTAAAACAAAATCAAACTGCTGGATATTAAGTAAAAGACCATACGCCATACCCTTATTGTCCCCATTCCCATCTTCACGGATCTGTTCAAACACGCCGATTATAGTTTGAAACATTCTAATAACACTGGTCAAAGTTTTATAATGAGAGCTCCAACATGTATCAGAAGCACATGCAAGGTTGGACTCTTGATTCAAGCCACTACCAGTTTTAAGTTCACCAACATTTAAGGCTTTATGAACTTCAGTCGCTTGTATCGCAAGAAGAGTATCATGCTGCGTACATGAACCTCCAACAACATTCACTATCGTGGAAACCAAATTAAAGAACCAAGAAATATCATGATGATTCTTTGTCACAGAAACAAGAGCCAGGCTGGAGTTCATGAACAAAGCAATGAACATAATATGCACTTGGACTTTCTTTCAAGATTAATGTCTTTAATCCTTTGAACTCTCCCTGCATATTGCTAGCTCCATCATATCCTTGTCCGCTTAATTTAGAAATGCTTAATTTGTGTCTTGAAAATAACGATTCGATTGCTTCTTTGAGGGAATCAGCAGATGTACTAGTAACGTGCTCAAGACCCAAGAAACACTCTATCACATGCCATTCAATATTCACATAACGTAATGCAATTGCCATTTGTTCCTTTATTGATACAACACGAGATTCATCAACAAAGATAGAAAAACATTTGTCGTCAATATTAGTAATGATGGCATTCAGAGTTTCTATGGAAGCTGTATTCACAATCTCCTCTTGAATAGTAGGAGATGTTAATACACTGACCGTGAGAATGGCGTCGAATAAAATAAGTATGATCAGAGTGACATCGAACAAATCTCATAGTCAGAATCACATCACTAAATTGACTAAACCATGCTCGAGGGGACTGCTTAAGGCCATAAAGGATTTTCGAAGGCGACAAACTTTTCCTGAACACTCCCCCTTAGCCCGAAAACCCGGTGGCAGATCCATGTATATAATCTCTGACAAATCACCATTGAAGAATGCATTCTTGACATCCAGTTGATGAAGCGGCCAAGAATAGGAAGCAGTAAGAGAGACCAGAAGATGAACCGTGGTTAGTTTAGCCACTGGGGCAAAGGTTGCACCAAAATCCTTACCCGGAATCTGAGTGTAGCCTTTTGCAACAAGGCGAGCTTTATATCGGTCTATAGAACCATCCGCCAGATACTTTACACTAAAAACCCACTTACAACCAACTGTACGTGTACCATCGGGTAGATCAACAAGCTCCCAAGTCTGATTTTGCTAAAGGGCATCCATTTCTGCTTTTATAGCATTCACCCACTTTGGATTCTGGAGAGACTCATGAATAGATCGTGGAATAGAGACAGAGTCAATTTTACCGAGACAAGCCTGATAAGA
>NMUG010009811.1:0-11154 GCA_002855965.1 Monotropa hypopitys | reverse complement strand
AATTCTTGTTTTAAGTTTTTGAATTCAAGAAACTCTAAAAAATGTTTTTATTTAAATTGATAGTTGAATTCAAGAATGTTGTGTAGGATGTTTAATCCTTGTTTTAGTTAAACTTTTCAACACAAGAATCAAAATAATCTTTTGTGAAAAACTTCCTCAAGTGTTTTTGTGTTTATTAATTTGACTTGTTATTTGTAAGAATTTATTCCTTGTGTTTGATTGATTCGATTTAGAATCTTTCATAATAATTTACGAAAAACTTTACCATTTTTCATTTGTGTATCAATTCGAGAAGTTATTCTTGTATTGATTATTTTTAAGCATTTTATTAATGCATTTGATTTTCATTGCATACTTTCATCGCCTATCTACTATTATGGCCAAGGAGACTTGGAGCCGGCGGAGATTCGGAGATCGGACAGCTTAGCTCGTAGTTTGCAATAGGTCAAGATAAGGAGTTCGGGAGAACTGCATCAGCAAGGGTAAGAATTAGGGTTTCAGGTGTATTCGCCTTCTGTCTTGTAACTCGTTGAACCTTATTTGATAATTGTAATAAAATAGTAGACTAGGGTCCATGCTTTTTTGGTTTAGGGTTATTCCGACCTTAAATCTTTTTCCACATAAATCTCGTGTCTCTCTCCATAATCTCTTTACCTCCTTATTTTAATTTGTGGTGAATGCAAAATAACTTGAAAAGTTTTATTTTATAAGCTTAAAATTTTAATAACTTACCTATTCACCCCCATCTAGGTTAGTTTAGACTTCCGCTGTAATTTTAGCTCTGACCCAATGGAATGTTCTACTATGAGCTGGGAACTGGACTGGATCAATGGTGACACAACATCTCATGGGAGCCAGTTTGAAAGGCAAGAAAAGAAAAGGAAGGGAAAGGACGATTAACAGACAACTAAATGGTAGGCTTCGGTGCATTCCAGGTCCCATGTCCGGGACAGGGAATCCAGTCCCAAGACTTGCGAGATAGACTGGATGCCAAGCAAAGGAATGACTGAATCACATCAAGTCGGGCAGGATAGGTCTATGCCCAACTCATCTTCTCATCGTTTACTCTGGCCATTGATGCTTACCAACCTCCACACAGTTTTACTGCATCGAAGTTCAAGAAATATGAACCGGTGTCGTATGCATATGTACATCTGGTGCATTAATGGTAGATGATGTCACTATACATCACGAAGGATGTGCTCTTGTGTAAGGTGTTCCCTTCCAGCTTGGGCAACCTTGGATTAATCTGGTTCGATAAGCTGCCAGAGCAATAAATCAGTTCGTTCCGGGAGCTGTCACAAGCGTTCTTTGCCCGGTTCATCACCAGCACATAACAGAAGAAAGAAGTGGATGCATTTCTGGCGCTCCAAATAGGCAATGAAGAATCACTTCGGAAGTATGCCTCTCGGTATTGGAAGGTGTACAATGAAATTGAGGGGTGCACTCTAGGTACTGCAATCCTGTCATTCAAGATGGGATTGGATGCTCGAAGCAGGCTTTTCGAGGATCTCACGGACATATAATATCTTATGTCCCGGATCAAAAATCACTGCAGACTGGAGGAAGCCCAATTCGAGTGATTAAAAGTTGAATCTAACATCAGCACCAAGCCCAAATCATCAGGAGGAGGACCGTCCCGGCAAGTCAACAACATCAAGACTAAGGAAAAAATGGTCCCACGACCGGAGGAGTTTCAGGATAACGAGACAGTGTTCAAAATCCTCATATATGAGCTCCTCCAGAAGATTGGGAAGGAGGACTTCTTCAGGCTTTCCTCCAAGATCATTGGGGAACCCAGGGGCAAGAAAGCAACAATGAAGTGCTCCTATCACCGAGATAGGGGGAATCTAACAACCCGGTGCAAAGCATTCAAGGCATTCCTAGAGGAGAAAGTCTAGTTCAGAAGGCTTTGGGAGTACATTCTTGGAGAAAGAACGACAGAGGGACTACCACCACCACCTATTCGAGACAACGATGACATTGTCCGGGTAATCAATGTCATCCACGGAGTAATGGACAAAACGGTGGAGCAGAGGATCAAAGAAAAGATCCAGGAAGGGCTGTCCGGGAGAATGGTGATGAATGTTGGAGCAGCACCAAAGCGACCCAGGGCAGGGTCGGCCAAGTGATGGGAAATCACCTTCACGGAGAAGGACCTGGAAAGGGTCCAGCTCCCGCATAGCGATGCCCTGGTCATGAGCCTTCAGTTCAGGAGAATCCTGGTTTGTAGAATTCTAATCGATCTAGGAAGCTCAACAGATGTAATGTACTACCAATTGTTCAAGCAATTGGGGCTATCCCTGGATGACTTGGTCCCATCAGAGGTGACATTGGTTGGGTTTAACTTCTGACTGGTCTGGCCACTCGGAAAGGTAGGCCTACCGGTCACAATAGGATGTAAAACGGTTGACACCGAGTTTGTACTAGTCAATGTCTCGAGTCCGTACAATGCCATCTTAAGATGGGACTGGCTTCACCGGATGGAATAAATCGCATCCACCTATCTCCAGGTGGTGCTGTTCAATGGCCCTCATGGTTAGGAGGATGTTTATGGAGATCAGGTAGCATCAAAGAAGTGATACGTTGCAGTAATCAAGGGAGGACAAGTCCAGCCCAGATTCATTGGGTTAAACACCAGATGCTCTGGTACTCGAGGATATTGGTACCGAAGCCTCAGAAAAAGCATTTGAGGACCTGATCCGTGTTCTGGTCACAGAGGACAGCGAATGCTTCTTTCTCATTGGATTAGCCATGCTAGAACCGAATGAGGAGGATATGCTCTGGCTTTTGAGGACAAACATCTACGTGTTCGCACGGACACCTTATGAGATTCTAGGGGTCAGTCCAGACCTGGCATGTCACCGACTCAATGTAGATTTAGCCTTCCGGCTAGTGGTACAGAAAGCCCGTCGTTTAACGATAATCCATACGAAGGCTGTATATGATGAGGTGGACAAATTGATCGAGGCAAACGCGATCCAAAAAGTATAGGATCCCACATGGCTGGCCAACACAGTGGTGGTCAATAAAAAGAATGGAAAATTCTGGATATGTGTGGATTACACCAACTTGAATGATTCCTGCCCAAAGGACCCATTCCCCTCTCCCGGATTGACCAGTTGGCAGATGCAATAGTCGGTCATGACCAGATCAGCTTTATAGATGCATACCGGGGCTACCATCAGATAGCCATGTATCCCTCCGACGCAGAGAAGACCGCCTTCATCTCACCCAAAGGCTTATGCTATTATCAAGTGATGTTGTTTTTGTTAAAGAACGTTGGGGCAACATACTAGAGGATGTTCACAGCAATGTTTCGGAACCACATTGATCGGACCATAGAGGCATACATACATGACATGGTAGTTAAGATAAAAGAAGCTCAGGATCACTTGAAAGACTTGCAGTAAATTTTTAATATGCTAAAGGAGAATCGGCTTAAGCTCAATACAGAAAAGTGTGCCTTTGGGGTTGGTTTGGGATGGTTCCTCGGGCACTTAATCACCAGAAGAGGGATCGAGGCAGATTCAAACTAAATCACAGCTATCCGGGACCTCCAAGATCCCCATACCATCAAGGAAGTATAGAAGCTTACTGGGATGGTAGCTGCATTAAACTGGTTCATCAGTCGGTCGTCAGATAAGTGTCGGCCTTTCTTTGATCTCATTAAAAACTTTAGCAGAAGAAATTTCCAATGGACCGAAAGGTCAAGCCAAGCTTTGGCCGAACTGAAGCAATGTCCAACTGAGGCACCTCTTCTTACCGCACCACGGAAGCACGAGGAATTACTCTTATACCTGGCCATCTCACAACACTCGGTCAGTTTGGTCTTGGTACGACAGGAGGGACAAAATCATATTCCAGTGTATTATTCCAGCAAAACCCTGTTGGACACTAAAATGCAGTACATGTCCCTAGAAAAACTAACCCTGGTACTTGTCTCAGCATCAATAAAGATGGCGCCCTACTTCCAGGCCCACACTATCACAGTCTTGACGGAGCACCCCCTAAAGTTGATACTATGGAAGGCAGATTTGTCCAACCGCATCTCCAAATGGGATGTGGAGTTAGCTAACTTCAACATCTGGTACCAGCCCCGGACCGCTATCAAAGCCCAGGTTCTGGCAGATTTTGTTGCGGAGTTCTCTCCTAGACCACCGGAAGAAGATTCGGATTTGCTATGGAACAATCATCACTATCCCGTAGTAATACGATCTACTGGCCCCAATCCCGACTGGAAACTTTATGTTGACGGAGCATCAAATACCTGAGGCACTGGAGAAGGAGTGGTGATAATCTCACTGAAAGTAATAGCCTATAAGCATGCCATCCACTTGGAGTTCCCGATCTCCAATAACAAGACAGAATACGAAACCTTGCTCGTCGGCTTGTGGGCAACATTGGAACTTGGAGTCACAGACCTAACTACTTTCAGTGACTCTCAACTAGTGGTCAACTAAATAAATGTGGAATATGAAGCCCTGAATGATAGGATGGGCCGATATGTTTAGCAGGCCAGGGAACTGGCAGGTAATTTTTCAAAATTTACCCTCCTACAAGTAGGATGGGAATGCAACGCACACGCTGACATACTGGACGGATTAGCCTAAATCTAGGACTCAGATCATCCCCGGACCATCATGATCGGGATGCTCCAGCAACCCAGTATTGAGCTGAGAGAAGAAAGGGAGGTCCTTGATATCAACTTGGGGCCCAGTTGGATGGACCCAATCATAGCATTTCTTAAAAATGACATCCTGCCAGCTGACAAGCAATGGGAACATCAGATCGAACATAAAGCGGTCCAGTATTGGTTATCACCAGACCACAAGCTATACAAGCAGTCCTTTTCTGGACCGTATCTTTTTGTGTGCATCCGAGCATGGTCCACACCATACTATAGGAAATACATGTCGGGAGCTACAGTTGTCAATCCGATGGAAGATCCTTGGCTCACTGGTCCTCACCCAGGGGTACTACTAGCCGACAATGCACTCAAATGCAAGAGATTTGGTCTAGAAATGTGACATCTGTCAAATGTATGCTCCGGTCATTCATCAACTAGTCATGGACCTATAACTATTAACCAACTCATGGCCCTTTGCGTAGTGGGGCCTGGACATTGTGGGCAAACTCCTGACTGCCCCGGGGGGTTTCAAGTTTCTTATTATGGCCACAAACTACTTCACGAAATGGGTATAGGAAGAACCACTGGTAACCATCGAGGAGTCAGACGTCAAGCACTTCTTCTAGAGGAATATTGTCACAAGACTCGGGATTTTGTAAATATTTGTGTAGGACAACAGAACACAGTTCATCAGGAACCTATTCATAGATTTTTTTACGGCATACGAGATTCAGTTCTTCAACTCAACACCTTTCTATCCTTAGAGCAACGGTCAGGACAAAGCGTCGAACAAGACAATTCAGTCCGGGATAAAAAAAGATTGGTCGTCGCAAAGGGAAAGTGGGTTGAGCAATTGTATCATGTTCTATGGGCTTACCGTACTACACCCAGAAGACCAATCGAACAAACCCCCTTCTCATTGACATTTGACATGGAGGAAGTCATTCCTTTGGAAGTAGGGTTACCGACGATCCAAACTGAATGCTTCATCCCAGAACAAAACAATCAGGCCATCGCAAAAGATCTGGATTTGGTAGAAGAGAGAAGAGACAGTATATGAAGCAGACAGTACGGGTACGGTAATTCAAGCCAGACAATCTAGTCCTTCGAAGGACCATAGGGTCAAATAAGAAATAGAATCTTGGACCCAATTGGGAAGGGCTTTACCGAGTCACTGACATCATCAGCCTGGGATCATACCGACTTCAAGACATGACATGATGAAAGATCCCAAGACCTTGGAATGCCAAGAACATGAGAATCTACTATCACTAAAAGGGCTTATGCCCCGGCCATATTTTTGGCAGGACCGTTTGTTAACATATTATTATATAATATGACCCAGCTTTGGAAAAGTCTTAATAAAATTGCAAGGGCTTGGTCCCCGGTGGAATTTTGGCTATCATATTTGCTTCCTAAATATTTTACTATTAATATGGTTCACGCCTTAACCAATTTATGACGGTTTACACATTTCACAAACCAATTTTCCCGGGCCATGAATGGCAATGAAACAATATGGTCCAACTGGACAGGAAAGGGCTAACGCCCTGACCATACTTTGGCAGTAGACTTGATTTGGAATCAACTCTTGGGACATTGAATACTTTGGGTTTGTTCAAATCCCAACACTTCGCACAAATCCAAAGTGGGGCATACATGCTACAAGAACTTATGGAAGCATAAACAAAGGTACATAAGCAAAATTTCATTCAGCAAATTTTCATTCATTTCGATGGTTCAATGTTCCGGAAGATGGAAACAAGCACCTAGTTCACAAAATTACAAAAAACTACAAAAATAAGTAAGACGGATGGCACACAGACGGGGATCATAACTTTCATCAATGGTGTACTGCACCAGAACAAAACAGGGCTTATTCTACATAGAAGGCACTAGACCAACAAGCTGAGAGGAAGCCGAGGTGACTCCTGTTGGAGGATGGGAAGATGACGGATAGGTGGCGGCCGAACCGGTTGAAGCATTGGTAGGGGAGGCACCGATGCTCTGGCAGGTGGAGCCCACAGCACCAAGTCAGAAGGCACTCCGACAACATCAAGGCCTTGTAGATATCCCTTCCTAAAATGCAACTCTTTGGCCCGAATGACCTACTTTTTGTACTCCTTGCCAGCAACATCAAAGCCGGTGTCGTAGCCCGTAGCATCAGCCTCCTCCAGCTCAGTTTTGTAGCACTCGGTATCGTCCCCATGGGCCTTCGATTCCCTGGCCATATTGCATTAAAATTTATTCTTTAACTTACAAGATACAAAGATGGCATAAACACCATTTATTTTACAAAAATAATAAAAGAGATACAAGCTCCATAAGCCTAAAAGATATACCAAAAAGGGCTTCGTCTTCAAATCAAAGTGGCAAAGTGCTCTAAAAGTATAGAGTCCTCAAAAAGGGAGATCAAATTTGAAAAAGAAGAGGGTGTTACGCCAAGTAGGAAAAATCTATCTTATACCATGGTTAAGCTTGTCGTGGACTCGTGTGTGCTTGTCTAGCATGTAATAAATGACCCAACAAGGAATGTATGCATGACAATGATCCTCACTCTACAAGTGACAAGCGACAACCCCTACACTACCATGCAAGGATGTACTTATTTCTTTTTGTGTAACGTATGTCATGCACATTGACTTTGATTTCATTATTGTCATGATTAGAGTCGTTCCATTATCTTGTCTTCAATTTCATTTTCATATGGATGAACCCGGAAATCCCATCATAAGTCCATTTCCAGTTCATCCTACATATCTTATACTATAGATAAATCCTAGAATCCCATCATAAGTCCATTCCAAATGTATCCTACTATCCCTTTTATCATGTGTTGGGTGTGTAATGTTGATAGGGTAGGTCTAGTAAGGTTGCTCGTCAACAAACCATCCTTTTCGTCATTCCCCAACTCGTTGGGAGGGCTACTGCTACCCCCATTGTGCACAATGTCGTGCATGGCACGACCATCCAGGGAATCCCGTTATAAGTCCATTCCTGCATAAGTAAGACCTCTAACTGTGACCATTCTTAGCCGAAGCTAGCATTTTATTCTACTTTGTTATATTTGTGAATCATAGTGATGTAATCATGATTGATCACGGGTAGCCCTCATTGGGCACATATTTTATATTCGACATTCATTGGTTGTGTTGATTATAATGCCATGTGACCAATGTTTACGAGCCAACGCTAGCATGCATAATACCATGAATCCAATGCTTTCCTAGCCAAAGCTAGTTTGTGATATAGAAATTCTCCTAGCCGATGCTAGTGCAAATGTTATGACCATGCAAGTTCTACCCTTCTCATATTCACATTCCAACCACTTGAATTATGCCACCCTCTCAATCTACCAAGGTTACTCAAATCAAGACACTCTATCAAGGACTCATACCACCTCAATTTAACTTCAAGACCCATCCGAGCATTTTATCAAATGGCTTGCCTACATCAATTTAAGGGCTAAGGAAATGACTTCCCAAAACCCCTTCTTAACACAAGACCCAAGTCATCTCATCTCCAACCCAACTCTAACTTGTCCAAGAACTTCACATTGAGTTGAATTAATCATAAGAATCTCAATTAACCCAAAAGCCCTCAATTTCCTCACCAATCCCACAATTGCGGTTTCATCAAATTTGGGGGGTTTCACCAAGATGCACGGAACATAAAATTGACTTAAGGAGCACTAGACCCCAAGCCTAGACACCATAATTACACCTCCAATTTCATATATGCATGACTAACTCTAGATCAATTTCTCCATCACAACCCATTACTCAAATTCTACCAAAATGGACATCATACAAGAGAGGGAAGAAAAAAATACAAGGGAAGTCATGTTAGGCATAGAGATTTCCTACCTTATAGCTTAGAGAATCTTGAACCCTAGGTGAGGGTTGTGAATAACCTCCATTGAAATCACCATAGACGGATAGAGCTTGACCTTGGCTTCAACCTTTGTGAAGGAGGAATCCTTCAATCTCTATGGATAGAGTAGAAGAGAAGAGAGAAGTGAAAAAGATGGATATGGAGGTAGAGAGAGAGGAGCTCTCAAGCACTAGGGTTTTCTGAGGAAAAATGAAGAAAATCATGCTAAGGGGTGTATATATAGTCCCCCTATGCGAAAGGACCAAAATGCCTTTAATGAGATCAAAAAATTCTGCAGAAGGCTCTATGCACCGGTGCACATGCACCAAATTTCCAACAGAGCCACTTTGTACCGATACACCAATCGATGCAACTGGGAAGAGTCTAACAGAACCACTTTGCATCGGTGCACCAACCGGTGCACAGGCACCAAATTTTGATTCTAAGGCCCAATTCTCCCCGGGCCAACACAAGACAACCCGAAGTGATCCAAAACTCTCGGGAATCAAAGAAACTCAACTCCAAACCTAATTTGACATTATTGGAGATAGTAATCCATGGTGCAGAGGCATAGAATCGATTCGAGATTTGTAAGGATAGATTTTAAAATCGATGAATTGAATTTAAAGTATTTTAAAATTTTCAAGTCTTGGCAAGTAGGCTTATCCTTACATGTTCCAACTTTCAACGAGATGAAAATATGAATTAGCATTACACAACTTATTTATTTACATTGCAGTGAAGGAGAAAGAAAAAGTAAGACAAGAACGAGAAGAAATAGAATTCTTTGTATACCTTGTCTATTTATAATTCGGGAGGGATGTTTCTAATGATATGTTTTTGAGTTATAATAATGTATAACGTATGGACGAGGCCGCTACTAATACCAAACTATAACTTAGAAAATTGTTATAGAGAAATTCCTCAAAGAATTAAGACAAGAAATAAAATGACTTTCAATAATATTTTGACGGAGGTTCGATTAGGTTTTCGGACTTTTTTTGGTTTGAAAGGTAAGTAGGTTGTAGTTTTTTTGGGACTTGGATTTATGGGCTATGAAATTTGATCGCTGGTTTTTTAGCTCAGGAAAAAGTTGTTCTTGGATGAACTTTGAGGTTGGTTGAAGGTTTAAAAGTTTGGATAGGTTTGGGTAAAGATTTGAAGTGGTTTGGGTAGGATTTGTAAAGGTTTTTAGGTAAGAGAGAAAATTCTGCCCGAATGTATTTGATTTGGAATAATTTCTGCAGCAATTGGATTGTCTAGATCCTTTTCTCCTGAAGAGGAGGCCTTTATTTATAAGCCAAGACTATCACATCTATAGATGCGATAGTGACGTCATTCCCACTAAGGGGATTGGACACAGGAAGCTTCATTTTGGATAAGACTGCCCCGAGTTTGGTATTATTCAGCCAAAAAACCTCGAAATATTTAAAATTATTTTAAAAGAAATACTTACAAATCATAAAAGTGATCATGTACCCAAATTTAGTCCAAAGTTCCTGTCTGCACTTGGTCGACCGCATATTGGACTTGGTCTTTGACAATTTGAATTAGATCTTGATGATCGTTGAGTTGAATCATGAATTTAGCAAATGTCGAGGGCTTGAATCAGATATTTTCTGAGAAAAGCTCAGAAGTCGACTTTTTTGCTTTAAACAAAGGCCTATAGCTTAGGTGCATCTCTTTGACCGCTATTCTTCCGTTGGATCTATTCTACATGGAATGTCTGACTTTATGGACGAGACCCTTAGAAAATTAGTTTGTAGATTTTCGATGCCAGCTCGTTGCCGTAGTGAAAAATGAATAGAAAGGCGTTTATGTCCAACTAAATTTTAATTTTTTATCGGATGGATTCAGTCTTTATGCAGCCTTCTCAGTAATAGGATTGCCTTCGATTTTCCATTCCAAAATATGATTTTGGATGCTCGTGTGGAATTCTGTTGATTTTGTAGCATAATGCATATGAAGAGGTACTTTGTTGACCATCTGATTACTGTTTGTCCAGAACTGTGCTTCAACCTGAAATTCTGTCTTGGGGTAAATATTCCTTAACACTTTACCGACATTTATTTATTGGTGTATCGTCACTGATTGACGTCGGTGCTACTCATGAGAAGTCCGAACATCCCGGAGTTGCATTCTAATATCTCCCGAGGCTAATTTATCAAATTCTGAGTGTTGAATCAAAATTGGGTATCAACAACAACCATATCAATTAGCCATCCCAGAGATTTCCAGAAACCCAAAAATGAACGAAAAGGGTGAAAACATCACAGTCATCCGATAGATATCCACAACCAAAGGAGGGGCTCAGCAAACACCCATAATGAAGAACACTGGGTCTAGTGAAGGGGCTCAGCAAACATCACATCCAACCCAAAAAACACCAAAAACAAAGGAAACCAGAAACCCCCAAAATGAAGGAACAAAGAACGAAGAAATCTCCAAAATGAAGAACACCCAAGAAAGAAGAATAGTCATAAATAGGAAACACATCCAACATGATGCAGTCGTCAATGGAAGATGGCAGCTACGAAGGAATAGGGTAAATACAGGATGTATTTCTTCTACGAACTTATTGATTCAGAAGAATTCCAAGTCAATAGGCATCAATCGATCGTTGATTCGAAGAGAATACCGAAAGAGTGGGA
>NMUG010009810.1:0-11154 GCA_002855965.1 Monotropa hypopitys | reverse complement strand
CATGGCACAAACTCACGCCAAGTCTAGACCACAATATGCATTCGCACCCAACTTTTCCCATGGTCTATCGAACACGCATTTCTTTGGTCCACGAACTTCTCTTCAATGATCAAGTAACGTCCAATGCACAAACGTATTGAATGAGAACGAGAATCTCTTATTCAACTAAAATTTTCGCAACGGAAATGGAAACACTCGCATTCCGATCAAGGATACAACGCCGAAGAGAGACAATCGCACGAACGCATAGTCCTCTGAACAAGAATGAAATATGGTCAAGGTGAAACATAACGAACGCAAACAGTCATTTCTAATTCTGCTAAGGTCTCGCAACCAAAATTGGGACAATTAACATTCGAGCCAAAGATGCTACATCGGTAGAAATACGAACACGAGAATACCACATGTATCAAACAAGACGCGAGTCAAGAAAACGTCACCCAAGAATAAACAAGTCTTACAACATACCTGGAACGGAGTACAGTTCAAATGATTGCGATCAAGGAGTTACCAAGCTCCACAATGAGTCGTCAACAAGGTATGACAAAACACCAGATACCAAATGAACTCTGATTTGACACCAAAGATCGTCAACATAAGAAACAATAGCACATGGCTCATGACCAATCGAACACAAAGCTCCCAAAATTTCCAAGACCTACTGACTCATTGTCGACCGCACGCGCAAAGGGAAGTCATATAATAAATGAGGTGACCAATGAAAGAGTCACGGTGGAACAACAACTACCAAGTAGAGTCCGAGAATGAACAGCACTAGGGATCAATGCCAAAGAATGTCGACCAGGTGGTTACAAAGAACACCGTCGAGAGGCACCAAGATAAAGAAAGCCACGGGCCACACAAAAGAATTAAAGGGACAACTCTCGATAAGGTGTGGACACCGGAGTCACTGCCTGAGTCATAAGAAAAGAATAAGGCCCAACAAACACGCATGAGTTTTCACACAAGTGTTATTGTCATCGAGATTTGAGACAGACGAACGCGCCAAATGTCACCAAACAGCTAAAAAGCCAAGACTCGAACGAGTTACACCGGTGACTTTCAATTTAATCACAACTCAAGGAAGACGCAACTATGATTCACCCAGTTGATAAGAAGCAAAATGCATTACCATAGAAATGTTGACGACGTTCAAGGTTTCAAGGATATAACAACTCCCTACAAGCCAAGGGTTGGCTTCAAGAGTTTCATCTATGCTATCGAGCTGAAGAAGGGCCAAATGAAGGGGTCCTCTCAAGTCACTCAAGGCATAACTCGCAACTAACCGAAATCATCACTCGAAAGATCCGAGCGGATACGAGAAAGACGAACAACTCCCACGAACATTCAAGCTTCCATCTAAATAGTAAGCCCCAAGCAACTACGAATGGACATCCATGTCGAATTTTGCATGACCAACCGGCTCAAAACTAACACGAGGTAAGAACTCGAATAAAAAGATACGTCGCAACTGAACTCACATTCGCGAACTAACGAACAACGGCGTCGGAGAATCTATAAAATCCAAACGAGCACACGCTACTCAATTTTGCGGAGATATGTAACTAGCGGGTCATACCCCTTAAAGAAATGGTACTAGGAAATCTCAGTAACGCCTCGAAAATTTCACTAAAATAACGAAGGAACCATGAACTCCTACGGACCATAAGGTCAAATCCACAACAATTTCTCAAGAGCCCGCATCACAGAAGGAAGAATAGCCAAGCTACTGCTTGACTTCCACAAATGTGGAAGAAATAAGAACACAATTGATTATAAAATCAATCAGTTCCAATGAGACTTAAATCAGAGATTCAATCAACACACCCAAGAGTAAGTGAAATTGATGAAAAGGATTATCGATCAAGCATTATAGTTCTGGTAAATAACCAGGTCATTTTCACAGAGACTTGAGAGACTTCAATTTCTCATTCAAAACAGTGCTTATGAATGAATTGTGAGAGTAGAGAATTTAAATGGATTGGATATCCAGATTTCTGGAATGAGATTTAGTTCAACCAAACCAAAAACAAATTATAATTAAAGACAATTAAGGAAAATAGGATCTAATTCTCAGATCATTGGTAATGCAACCACATACTCTCTCTCTCTAGCTTTGTCTCATAATCATTCACCTAACATTAGAATGATTACGGAAGATAAACGTGAATTCCAATTAAAATAAGAAGATAGAATGAGGAATTGATCTGTGATGAACACTCATTTATATTGAGGAATCAAATTCAAGTAAGCATACGATGTGCCAATCTGTAGATTGTCTACAACGTATCAAACCTAGAATAAATTCATCAATGGATTTATAAGATACACAAAATCAATCCCACATTCATGATACGTAGATTCCCAGAATTGAGAGAGAGAGAGTTTACAATTACATTGCCTCAGATTATTGAATTAGTTCCTGTGAGATTTAGCTACTCATGGATTCTAATTCTACTGTAGAACAATCAAAATTCATCAAATCCATTCTTAAACGAAATTGAATGAAACAGTACTTGAATTCAAGGGAAAATTAACAACAACTGAAATTAAAGTTCAACTACAGAAGGAAATCGAGTATCTAATGCGAGAAAATGAAACTGAAATCAAAGAGCAACAATCAAAACCAGGAAAAACTTAGAAAGAGAGAGAAGATAAAATTCCCTAAAACTACTTTTTATCTATCTAAAACTGAATTTGTTATATGCTATCCCTTTGAAACTGAATCTCTTTCTTTTTATACCTGCCCTAATATTTCTCCTTCAAATTGCAAACAAATCCCTCAACTTTTACCTTTTAAGTTTTCCTTCTGCGCGTAATGTCCAGACCCCCAATTCCCAGAAATTCACATTATGAATTACCGGGAACTCACTGCTTGATCGTCCAGCCTTCTTTGTTCTTCTGGAACTTTATCCCTGTATTTCCGAAAATTGCTCAACACCCTATTCTCCTTGCATTGCTCTCTCGAGAATTTGAATGTATTGCTTTCCTGGGAATGCTATGCTCGGCTTGCATCCCTCTCTTGGCTTGAGGTCCTTTTCTGGTAATTGGTTCTTCATCTTCCGGAAGTTGACATGGTCCCTCACTTGTCCTCTTATTCTCCCGCAAATTCTGAGTTGTTCTTCCGGGACTTCAAGTAGCTGCACCTTCTTCTTGCTTCTTCAATTCCTGGTACTTTGGTGTGGTTTTCCGGAAATTCCTGTTCCTTTCCCATTAAGATTTCTTTCCTCCTTTCTTGAATGTCCTGCAATATAGACTAGCATGCCAAAATCTACACCAACAGATGTTAAGCTTGCATTTCATCATGACAATCCATTTTATCATTTAATATTCAACTCAAGCAGTTTACAAACTTAACATTGAATTTATGCAAAAGTTAGAGGAAATGATGGCTATAATTTGCACATTTGAGTGCTAATCACACCCCCTAACTTAGGACTTGCTAGTCCCTAGCAAGTTTGTATATTAAACAACCAGGCATTATACCCAAACCATTCAGACAACACTCATGTATAGAACATTCAACCAAAATCCATCCAGGTTAGCATATTGAGATAAAATTTTCAACAGAACTCAGGGCATGAACCTTAGAATAATCGAGGCATATTTTGAACCCCTCTCCATAAGCTTTGACCCAAACGTGTCTCAGTTGTTCACTCACAAACAATAATTCTCTCAATATTTTTCAGGTCAAGGAATCCATTCCCCAGAATTTTAAGATTAAACTCAGAACCAATCATACAAGAATGAGATGAGCAGAATGCAATCTAACAACCAGTGCCTTAAGAAGTAAATGTTTCGGGATCATTCAGGACTTTAGGCTTGTAATGTTAAAAGGTAGAAAGAATTAATATGGAAATAATGTAATTCAGCTTGGTTAACTATCCTATTTGTTTCCATACCTCACAGTTAGACATTTCCTTCAGAATCACACTCAGAACAAAATTACAACTCCATTGATTAACAATTCAAAACTCCCAGGATTTTACAGAGACACAAAAGTCAAAAACAAAGATGAAATTTTCCTTGAAATCCATCCATCATTCCCAAAAAGTCTTGCTTAATTTCTGGTAGGCTTGGGCTTTGAGGGTAGGTTGATAGGAGTGAAAATGCTGGCTAGGATTTCTTCTACATCAGGGTCCTTTGCTTGTGGGAACATTGAAGTGATTGGAACAGCTTCACCCCTAGCCTACTTAATCATCTCCATCTGACTTAGTACCAGGATTTGCTCCCTTTTGGTGGACTGTTTCAACTCTTTTATTACCCATTTCCCTCCAAGTTCCATTTTCTCTTGGATGCCCTCAACAATTTTCAGTCTTCTTAGTGTGTCACCCTGAGTCTCTTATAAGTATGCCACTCTATTTTTATTGTCTTTCTGTCCTCCTATGATTTCCTCAATTTGTTTTCCCTGCTCATTTTGTCTTTCTTCCAAGACCTTGATCCTTTCAGCATTTTCTTTTACTATTTCAAGGATCAAGGCTGTTTTCTCTTTCTCTTCCCTCTGATCTTCCATCAATTTCTTCAACATTTCTTTCAGCTCACCCATTTCTTGGCTGGTTTGTATTGGTTGAGGAATTTGAGGTTGGATTGGATTTGAGGCTCAGGAGTGACTGGAAATGGTATAGGAAAAGGGTTTGGCTATTGAGCACTGGATGATTCAGCAAGTGGACAGCTGTTGTCCAATTCTTCAGTCTTTGGCCTTTGTGGGATCATCCTTCCAATTGTTTTTGCAGTCAAAGGGCCAAAGGTAGGCTTATCCCATCTATCCTTTGCCCCAAGCTTCAATCCTAACTCCTCACAGAAGGTTGTGATCATGTATGGGAATAGAAGACCATTTTTTAAACTAGCTTGCCCCTTAAACTCCTTGATGACAGTGAACATAATCTCAGGGATATCAATCTTTCTCCCTTTCATCAACTCATATATAAACTGAACTTCTGGTAAGGTGGGCGACTTTTCTGACCCTTTAGGTCTAATGTTTGAGTGGATAACTTTATTCATCAAAGCCACCTCCTCCTTAAACATCCCTTGCTTGAATTTACCATCACCTTTCTTAAAAGCCTCCAAACCTCCTGCTGTACAGACCTTTCCAAACTCTGATATCCTACATTTGGGTATTCTTCCTCACCAGCTTGTATCTTAGGACATTTGAAGAATTGGGCAATTCTGTCAACTGTGACCACAATAATTTTTCCTCTCACCTTCCCGCACACGTTGCCTTCTCTTTCTTTTGCATCAAGGGTGGTATAAAACTCTTGTACCCAGAAAAGGACATACCCGGGGATATCTTCAAACCATGTTTTTATCTCCAACTTCTCCAAAGGATGCGAACGAAGATTTATATATTGTTCAATTTTTTTATTACTACTCAAGATTTGGAAGAACGTTGGAGCTGGAAAAGATGTTGGCTGTGTTTAAAAATTTTCTTTCAGAAATTACAGCCCTCCCCTCAATATTCTCCTTCAAGTTGAAGTTGTTTCAAAATTCTTTTACCTCCCTTCTTTTTTGTTTTCTTTGGGTCAGGTGTGGGCTGAGGTATTGGATTTGATGTGGATGGCTCAGTGGTAAGGTGGGGTACAACATCAAGATCTAGCTCAGGGGATTGGTTTGCTTTTTCAGAAGATGGTTGGGTTAGGGTTGTTTTCAGCTTCTTCAAAGGTTGTCCATGCTCTGGAAAGTGGACTTTAAGTTTGAATTTCTTCTTTGGTTGATTCTTTTGTCTCAAAGAAGGTTGTTTGTCTTGGGCTGGATGAAAAGATTCAGGATTAAGATTTTCTTCAGGTTGGGTTTTATTTTGGGAACTCTCGGCCACTTGTTTAGTCGCCTGAGACTGGAGTGATTCATCGACCCCTGAAGGGTGGGAAGATTTTCCCTCTTTCTTTCTCATGCTCAGAAGACCCAATAACTCAGAAAGCACAAATATCAAAATTCAACCCTAATTTTATGCAACTTACTTGCCAATCCTCAAAATTACCTGACAATTCAAGAGCTGGGCTTCCCTCACCTTCGTCACCCTTAATTTCACCTGCTTAATGCTTCACAACCCTCAATTTCTGAATCTTGGGGAAGAATTTTGACAAGTATCCAGAATCACAGAGAATTCGCACGAGTCTCCTCAGATTGCACTTCCGCTCAAATACCGGGAATTGGGGCCACATGTGATAAAAGGGAAGACTGAGTTACCGGAAACGTGAGAATAAACTTCCGGAAATTCACTTAATATGTACCCTAACATGCTTTATTCCCGGGAATACGCTAGTTACATTACCGGAAGTTAAGGGCTCTGATGATCCTTGCCACAAAATTTATTTCCCGCAACTTGCATTCCCGGTAGTTCAATTTTTCAATTCCCGGGAATCCAGAGGACTGATCAAAAAATGGCTGAAGAAATGGTCAATTCCAGGGAATTCAGACATCTCATTCCCGGGAGAAGGTTGTTTGATAAGGGTGAGAATTTGGTTTTCCAGAAGTGTAGGCTTATTTTTCCGTGAACTCAGGAAGGATTCTATGCTGCTGTAGTAAATTCCAATCAAACTAGGTAAGTTATTGCTTCCCTTTCCCCCAAATTCAACAAAAGACTGACACCAAAGGCTTCCTAAGTCTTTAACAAAGAGTGGAAACAACACAAGCTCAAATTTTGGCCAAATGGTGACAATATTTCTGGGTTTCTCAAACAAAGAATGCCATGGATCACTTCCTCCAAACATTAACCCCTAAGGCACATAGTTTTCAAGAATGCAATTTCAATGAATACCCCCAATCAAAGAAAGGTAGGCCCAATGGAATTAAATTCGTGTATATGATCTCTACTTGAATGAGTTGGGCCTTTCAATGTACCTCAATTTGAATCTAAAGTTCCTAACCCAAGTAAGCAGAAAATAAAACTCAATAAGATCTCCTATCCAGCCACTTGAATGCCCCCTAACCTAGTGTGGGAAGAATGACTCGGGTATGATCCCAAGTTTTCAACGTACGCACTCAATTGAATTCAAGCAAGTCCACAAAATTTCTTCTTCTTTTTTTTTTACCATACTTTCTTCCCTACCTCTTAAAGATAGAAGAGGCAGGCGGCTATGCTAGACCGTCCAGATAAAAAAACTTAAATAAGAAACAAAAAACCAACAAGGCTAAGCCTCTCCACTCAACTTGACATGAGCATTGTCCTCAACGCTTAAAGAAAATAAGACAACATCCAAGCCAGGTAAGAAAAAGAGAAAATATAAAAAAACTAACTAACAGTGGTATATGTACAGACAAACCTCAGCAACGTCTCATTGAACTGAAGGGTCTAGGTAGATTGGATCCAACAGCGCCTCCACAACCTCTTCCTCTTTGCAAAAGTCTTCCAAAAATGGTTTAAGCCTCTGTCTCTTGACCTTGGAAATATAACCATTTGTGGGGTCCTCTATCTCCACATCCTCATGAGTAAACATTTTTTTCACCACAAAAGGTCCGGACCATCTTGACCTTAATTTTTTAGGGAACAAATAAAGCCTCGCGTTGTACAACAGGACTTTCTGTTCAGGTTCAAAAGTTTTCCTCGAAATCATTTTATCATGCAAATCTTTTACTTTGTCCTTGTACACACGCGAGCTTTCATAAGCCTCATTTCTCAACTCTTCTAACTCATTCAAATATAACTTCCTCTTAGAACTGACCATGGACAAATTGAAATTCACATTCTTGATAGCCCAAAAAGCTCGGTACTCCATCTCTACAGGCAAATGACATGCTTTCCCATAAACTAACCGATATAGAGACATTCCCAAAACGGTTTTGTAAGTAGTACGATACGCCCATAAGGCATCAGTCAACCTAAGTGACCAATCCTTACAGTTGGGATTAACAGTCTTTTCTAGAATAGTTTTGATCTCTCGATTCGCAAGCTCAGCTTGTCCATTGGTCTGTGGGTGGTAGGCTGTGGAAACCTTATGCGTTATGCCATATTTGGCCATGAGAAGCCCAAAAGATTTGTTACAGAAATGACTCCCTTGATCACTAATCACAGCTCTGGGCATTCCAAATCTAGACAAAATATGTCCTTTCATGAATTTGACAACAACCCGGTGGTCATTGGTCCGAGATGGAATTGCCTCCACACACTTTGACACATAGTCAACAGCTAGTAAAATGTACAAGTGTCCCTCCGACACCGGAAAGGGACCCATGAAGTCAATGCCCCAGCAGTCGAACACTTCTATCACAATAATTGGATTAAGGGGCATTATATTCCTCCAGGTCACACTTCCAAGTTGTTGACATGGACCACAAGTTTTGCAATGAGTGTACACATCCTTAAAGAGTGAGGGCCAGTAAAAACCAGATTGTAAAATCTTGGCTACGGTCTTTTTTGCAGAAAAATGGCCCCCACAAGCTTGCGCATGATAGAAAGACATGATACCATTTATCTCATCCCCACCTACACACCTTCTCATCACTTGATCCGGGCAGAATTTAAACAAATATGGATCATCAAAGAAGAATCGTTTTACCTCTCTCAAAAATTTGGATTTTTCAAGCCGATTCCAACTTTCTGGAACCTTGCCCGTGACCAAATAGTTCACTATATCAGCGTACCACTGGCAAGTTCTGACAGCAAACAATTGCTCGTCGGGAAAAGAATCCACAATAGACAGGGAGTGCTCATGTTCACTAAAGAACAACCTCGACACGTGATCGGCCACTACGTTTTCTACTCCTTTCTTGTCTTTTATGACAATATCAAACTCTTGAAAGAGTAAGATCCACCTAATCAATCTTGGCTTAGCATCCTGCTTAGTCAAAAGATATTTCAAAACAGAATGGTCAGTGAAGATAACGATTGGGGATCCTAAAACGTAAGGCCTGAACTTATCTAAAGCAAACACGACTGCCAAAAGTTCCTTTTCCATAGTGGTGTAATTCACTTGGGCATCATTCAGCGTTTTGCTAGCATAATACACCACACACGGCTCTTTACCCCTCCTTTGTTCCAACACAGCTTCGATTGCAAAATCACTAGCATCACACATGATTTCAAAAGGAATATTCCAATCCGGTGGCCTCATAATGGGTGATGATGTAAGCCTCTCCTTGAGGAAAGAGAAAGCCTTATCACACTCACTCGTCCACTGAAAAAGAACATCCTTTCCTAAAAGATTGCATAGTGGTTTTGTAATCGAACTAAAATCTTTGATAAACCTCCGGTAAAAACCGGCATGCCCCAAAATCGAACGCACGTCTCTCACTGTTTTTGGTATAGGGAGATTGGAAATGATTCCTATCTTTGAACGATCGACCTCTATACCCCTTGACGACACAATATGGCCGAGGACAATTCCACTCGTCACCATAAAGTGGCATTTCTCCCAATTCAGAACTAAATTTTTTTCTTCGCATCTCTTCAACACAAGATCAAGGTTTTGGATGCAATGATCAAAAGAGGTTCCAAAGACCGAAAAGTCGTCCATGAATACCTCCACAACCTTATCCAACATATCACTACAAATGCCAACCATACACCTTTGGAAGGTACCCGGGGCATTACATAATCCAAATGGCATTCGCCGGTAAGCGAATGTGCCAAAAGGACATGTAAATGTCGTTTTCTTCTGATCCTCGAGTGCAATCTCAATTTGACCGCAACTTGAAAAATACCCACAATGCAAGAAACGCCAAAGAAGAATCAGAATTTCACAAAAGAATTCATCCTCGATAGAGTTAAAAAGTTCAAAATAAATGGTTTCCGCGCACCCAAACATTCCCAAACCGCTCGATCAAGCAAGAAACGTCTATTTCCAAATAAGAAGTATGGTACGAATGTCAACCGCAAGAATATCACCACGAAAAATTCCCATAAAAATCTAAGAAATGCCACAATACCAAATGGGCATGCCAGGAGGACACCAAAGTGCCGAAACGCCAATGATACTAAGGGACATGGCACGGATACGCTGACGCGCGAAGGATACGCCAAGGACATGCCGAAGACACGCCGTCACGTCAAAGCCACGATACGCATACGAGGATACGATACCGACACGCAGATATGATACGGATACTCTGATTTCCCAAATATTTTTCGGAATTGTACGAAAAGCAAGGAAGCGATTTTCAACCACCACAAGGATATCCACAACGATTTCATCACCACGAACGCGTGAAACAACACCGAGATTTATTTTCCGAACAAAATCGCAACAATCCAACCGACACGAGAGAGAATTCGAAAGCAAGACAGACATAAGGGATGGTCACACAATAACCGTTCCACCCGAATCACCCCAAACAACCACGCCACCAAGAGAAGAACCAAACAACCAAAATCTCACATACCAACCTGCACACACCTAGCGCAGTACCAGAATGACTAAGAAGTTTGATTTGAGATGTGCTGGCCAGTCACCTTCTCAAAACAATCCGTCATGGTCATTCCTACACCACATGACACGGACTACGCACACCGGTCATGACAAACATCACCACAACCCAACTCAGTGCAGTCGACTTCAAAGAGACACGTATATTGTACCCAAACACTCGCAACATAGCTGCGCAACACAAAAGTAAATCCGTCTCACTGATCACACCAACCGCGAACCAATCCCACAACACACTCTCAAACAAGCTCCAAAGGGAGACAACATCGCAGAATAGAAGTGTCCAAGCGCAAATGGACACGGCACCAACGGATACGACAACAACCCAGATTCGCACGAAGACACAGCGAACAAGAACGAGCACCCAAGGTCAACCCATAAGACAAGAGTGCACGAAACAAGGATATGATTCCCGAAGACAAACTCTACGAAGTAGATAATTCTCCACATGCAAGGCGAGCAATGCATCACCACTCCAACAAGCGCCCCAACTATGGATACTCCACGAGCAATCGATAGGATAACGGAGGAAGCCAGCTACAACACCACGAGTAGAAAATAAGGATCCAGAAGATTTCCCGAACAATGCACAGCTTCCTCAATAGCCAACAAGTGCCAAACGAGGAACATGGGGAGTCAATACGCACACCACTGAAGAACAGGGAATTCTAGCAACGACTAGGATACGACACAAGCGCATGCGACAACACTTCCAACAATGATGGTAGAGACCATCGATCAAGCTCATTGATCCAAGAGAGTTGACGAGTCAACAAGTAGCCACGGAACGACATCC
>NMUG010009809.1:0-11155 GCA_002855965.1 Monotropa hypopitys | reverse complement strand
CCATTCTAACCATTTGGAAAACCCTACTTCTCTCACACTCTCTCTACCTCCATACTCAAAACCCAAGCTTCCCCCTTCGATTTGAGGCATCTACAAGCCTCCATTGAAAAAATTCCAAGGTTTAAAGTTGTTCTACGCAGCGAGATCTCTCTAGTGACCCGGGTGGCGAAGGCATATCTTCAAGTTCGATTTCGTAGGTTTCTCCAAAGCTTCATTTAAGGTAGGAAATGCTTCTTATGTTGTATGTTCTTGGTTGTGCTCTCCCCATTCCCTTTGTATGAACTTTAATTTTAGTCAATTTCATGTCCATGTGTACATTCTCGAAATCGAACTAGGGTTGGGTGTTAAATCATGAAATTGGTTGAGGGCTTTGCATTTCTAGTGGTTAATTGCATTCTATGGGGTTCAATTTCTTGTTTAAGTAATTTGGGCAAAAACCCCCAAATTGGAGAAAAACCCTAGATTTTTATAAATTGGGGCTTTTGTTAAATTAGTGGTCTCATGATGAAATTGAACGAGTATTCATGTGTTTGGGCATAATTCATGATTGAATCGACGTATTGGACATATAATTCATATGTGGAAATCATGAGGTGTGTGTGTGTTTCATGTAAATTCGGTTGAGTCATACCTTGTTTAAATTGGAATACATGGCATTGGTTTGAGATCAACTAGCTTTGGCTAGGAGTGATAGTATAACGGACTCAACGAACGAAACACTATAACGTACGCGATTGATAAAATTGACTAGCGTTTGCTAGGTGACGTAACGATAGGGGTGATTGATCTTGTATACGGAAACGGACTTCTGACGGGGTTTCCGGGATGGTCGCGCCATCCACGACATTGTGCACAATGGGGGTTACATGGCCCTCCCAGTGATTACTTGGGGAACGACGGACAGGATGGTTAGTGGGGTTGGCCGCTCACTAGACTATTCCTACCCTATCAAATGTTACATGACACGTTGGATTAAGATAGCCCGGAGTGGACTTCTGATGGGATTCCGTGGCGTATCCACGATTACGAAACACAACGGTTAAACGATTTGAATAACTTGGGATGGACTTCTGATGGGATTCCAAGGGTTATTCATGTTTGAGACACAAGGAACAACGTGATGAACTTTTATGTTTATGTAAAGAAAAGTGAATGGAAAGTCATATGCATGCTCATAAGCACTTGTTCTAGTTGCTTGCTTAGCATATCATGTATGTGGTTGTGTGATAGAGTCACATGATAGAAATGGATCATTGCCTTTGTTATGTTTGTCACATATGCATGTGTTGCATGCCCAACATTCACACACTCGTTCACGTCGATCTTGAACATACTAGATAATAGGTATTTCCTACTTTGGCGTGACACGCCCTTCTTTTTAGATTCCACAGGAAAGGGTCCGGCATTTGAAGACTTGGGAGTCATTTGAAGACTTTGGGATTTTGTTATTTCTTTCAAGACTTTTATTTTGTTGGGTATTGGAAATATCCCATTTGAGGGTTGTACTAGACTTATGATTTGTAATAACTCAAACATTGGTGCTCTATTCTCTTCTACCCATTCTATGGTTTGGAACTTGTGTTGGTTTTTATTTATTCACCTTTGGATTTTTATGTGGTAGCGTAGAGTTTACTCTCTTGTGCGATGAACCTTGTTACTTCCTCATTTAATAAATGTTTTCAAAAAAAATGGCTTGAAAATCCGGGGCGTGACAATGTTGCACCTTGAGTCGACTGTAGCAATTCATTGTTGTTGTGGAACTCTTTCGAAGTAAGGAATTTTAATTCCTGTGATGTTTATCATCTATCTCAAGTTGGCATTAATCGAGTATTGTTTCAATCGTTGTAGGCCAATTGGTCTTGGGTTCCTTGAATCATGGGGAGTTGGGTATGAATACATTTTGATGTCTGGACTTGGTGTGAGTATGATGCTATGCCATATCAATTGGGCTAGCACATATGCATTTTTGGTGTGTATGAGTATCTTCATTCGGCTATGTGATATATGTTTGACGTGCGTGAATTGATTTGAGAATAGCTACCGGTCGTGGCATCTCAAAACAAATCACCAATGTCATACGGTTATCGCTATAGGTGCGTGTGTTGTGTTGTGTTATGTGGGTGAGTAAGTATTACGGAGTAGGTGTGTTTGCATTAAGTAATAAGTGCATGCGAGTAATCGCATGTTATTTGTGCGATGACGCACTCTCGTTGACTATCGTTCATCCATTCTATCTTGATTATGATCATCGCCTCAGTAAGATGTCGATTGCACTCTCTTTTGGATTCTATATCCTGTTGCGTTTCTATCCGGTGCAATTTTGAGGATGAAATTTCTTTAAGGGGTATGAATTGTAATGTTTCAGAAATTTATGAATCAAATTTAAAATCTTAAATTCTATTCCTTAGATTTTGATTGATCTTGATCTCAAAATTTCCTCTTGATTGTTGATGTGTTTGACCCTTGAAAGTCGTAGATAATTGAATTGTGAATCCAATGAAACTTGAATCGTTCAAATCGGAGTTCGGACAAAGATTTGGCATCCAAAACACTATCGTTAATTTTTGAGGTTCTTCTTGGCATTTGACCAGAGGCCTCAGATATCGATATCACAGAAGTGTAGAATACCGGTATCTGGCCGAGGTCCCAGATATCGGTATCATGGATTTCCATGATACCGGTATCATAGCAAACAGTAGCATGCCTCCCGGGATACTGGTTTCAGAGGCTGGGGTATCCTCCAGAGAGCTGGGATACCGGTATCACAAAAATCCATGATACTGGTATATGGTGTTGTTGTCCGAAAATCTGTAAAGATTAATGAGGGGCTTTTTGGTCTTTTCTTGGGCTTTGTGTGTGCGTATATGGGTATAAGAGTTCGCCCTAACCTATTCTTATAGCCTCCCTCTATCTCTCACTCACATAAGCTCTCTTCTTCTCTCATTTCTCTCGATCTCTCTCTCCCCTCCTCTTCTCTCCCTCATTTGACCTCTCTCCGCAGAGATTTTGGAGAAGAGTTGTTCTTTAACATCGGAGAGGACCTCGAGCTCTACCTATTGATGTGCTTGGATGGTGCATGTGTGAAGGGGATTTCAACTAGAGTTTTCAAGGCACTGGTGTTCTTGGTGGGTAATCACTCTCTTCTCACTTATATGTGTGCGTGTGTGGTAGTGTATTCACTTGTTCCCCCCTTCCCTTTGAGTCTGCAGAGAATTTTTGGTTAGGGTCCATGTTAGGGTGTTAAATCAAGAATTGGAACTCTAGTCTTGGGCTTGTAGGAAGCATAGTGTGTGGTTTCCTTGGCCTTCTAATTTATGAAGGCCAAGTGTTCGATAAAATGCTCGAGTTGGTGTTAGTCATTGAAGTTGGGGTTTGTGAGCAATAGTATATTGATGAACTTGAAGAGTCATTGGGTGGCCTTGGAAATCCAATGGCCACCACATGTTCGATAAAATGTCAAATTAGATTATGGACTTGAATTGGGAATTTGGTGAGTCGTCTTGGGGTCATTGAGGACTTAGGAATTTCCCGACACCTTATGGTTCCTTGTTATTTATAACAACTTGTAAGTAGGCCTTGGAGTGAAATTTGGGAATTGTTATGGGTGTTGAGGAGTGTTGAAGGGGAATAGTGTCCCTTGAACCACCGGAGACTTCCCCCATGTGTTGTAGTGTCTTGGTTTGGGTAGGGCAATCCATGTATTAAGGTATGATAACTCGAGTAGTCTTGTGACTTGTATAAATTGATGTGGCCTCCCTTGATGTCTTAAAGGTGGAAGGCATTGAAAAGAATGTGGTCTCCCTTGATGTGGTCAAGGTTGAGTTGTGATGTGATGAATTAAAGAATGAACTTAATGTATGCAATGAATGTTCAATATATGGAATGTGTCCTACGAGGGCTACCCATATGCAATCTTGAATCTTTCATTCTAAATTCGCAACTCCATAAAACCAAAGAGATGAATCTATAATGATGTGAATGGGTATTTAGTGCCCAAGGTGATTTTATAACACCTTTATAAGTGTTAAGTGGGAGATACGTGTTTCTGTAAGTCACGAAACCCCTAGTGAATATTTCTGGATGGTCATAGGAAGAAGTCTTTGGCCAAATGGGGAGATACGAGTTCCCATATAAGTCTCGGAATAAACTGAAAACATCGGCTGGTGGGTTTCAGGGGAAACTCGTCACATTACTTCCTTATTTTAATGAGGTTGAGATTCGTGACCCTCTTATTTTGACAAGTTGGAATATGTGGTAAAATACTAATAATACTGAATGAAGGTTGACTATCCCCTATTTTATAAAGGTGGACTTACGTGGCTCCCTTGTTTTGACAAGGTTGAGAGGATTGGAAAACTTACCTCAATCATTCAAATATCCCAAATTTATCAGTGAATCTAATCCATAAGAGTGTCTAAGATTGAAAAATGATTGTGGAATGACTTGGTAAGTATAACTTGGTGTTGAGGTTCTTTGGGCCCTTCTGGTAGGCCTTTGGGATTATCTACCCCTGTCGTAGAGGTATTGACTTGTACTTGAGTCGTTGTCTACTGGTTGTTTCTTGTAGACTTTTTCACAGTGTCCTTTGGGTTTTGAGGATTAGAGTTGGTGTTCACTATCAGTATAGCATTTGTATTCATTGCACTTAAGGATGCATTTGCATCTCTTTGGTATATTTCCTTTTTCTACTTTCAATACGTTTGCGTGTGGACACTTGGGCACCCACCCACCGTGTGCATACTTGTTAGTAATTAGTGGTTTCCTATTGAGCACGTGGATAGCTCAGACCTCCTTTTCCCAGTCTTCTGTGTGCAGGGATATGAGGACTTGTTGATTGGAGATCTCAAAGTAGCTGTTGGGTTTTCTATTGAGGTTGTCACTCACTCACTTTCTTTCAGTTCCGTTTACTTTTGTAGACTGTAATTAATTGTTATACTTTTGTTCTTCCGCACTTTGTACTCTTCTGTACATTTGTACCTTGTTAGTGGATTTTATTTCACTTCATTGGATGTATTGTAGATTGACACCTTGGGTAGTGAGTTCTCTCCTACCTCTATTAACCATTTTATAATGTTTTCAAAAAAATGGTTTGAAAATCAAGGATATTACACTATGAGCCCAAAATATGTTTGCTCACAAGGCCATAAAACGAAAAGACACCAGAGAAAAATTGAGCCACCTTTGAATTATTATATTAGTGGCGCATAACGGTGAGATCAGTAGAGAGATGCTAACAGACATCGAGCTCATTACAAATTTGGCAAACTTGAGCGTAATACTCCTCTGAGGATAGATCTCCCTAAGAAATAAAGCAAAAAACTGATGTAGGTCGAATGTGCGGCGAAGATTGCTCACCCCTGAATATAGCTCTTGTGTCTGGGTCCAATCTTGTTGGCGGTATCAACAAACATGAGTGAACCAGAAATGTGCTCCTCTATAATTCCATAACTCAGACCGAATGCGTGCATCGACGGCTTTCCAAGCGGCACATGTAGAGGCAGTCTCAAGAGAATGTTGAGACAAATAGGAGAACTCAGATTCCCCCAAATAAAATACTCCTGCCGCCTTAGCCCAAAAGGGCATAATTCCGCCCATTGAATGGAATGGAGGTAATATAGCATTGTTCGCGAAAATGAGATGACCCAGACGAACTGCCAACAACTGTAGAGGGAGACTTGGCCTCGATCATGATAACAAACAAAAAAAGAGAACTAGGAAGAGAGCAACGAACAACCGCCACAATCAGGAACCAATAGCAACAAGTATCAAGTAGACCCAAAATCCATCAGAATGGTTGTTAGAGAATCCAGACATCAACCAAACAATCACATAGTAGTTGCTAGGAATAAGGACCAAAGACAGATCTAATAAGTAGCACCAACGACTACACAAAGATGCGTAGGAATATAGATGTTTTTACATGAGGGACAAATTAGTGATACAAAAGGGAATAGGATGGATCAAAGTCGCGATGGATGAAGTCACAGTGCAGGACAAATCAAAGTTGCGAGTGGGTGGAGGGGACAAATCGAAGTCGCGACCCTAGCTAGAAAACGACAACACCTGCTAGGGTTTATGAACACTAGGGTTTCAGCGAGGAAGGGAGTGTTGTGGCTAAGGTTTGGGGTTGTGTAGGCTGCGTGATAGAGAGAAGGCGCAGAGGATGGAGGAAGGGACTACATCGGGGTGTGTGGATGGCTTGGGCAATGGAAACAACAAGTGGCGGTGATGGCAGCAACGATGGCGGTGACCGCAGGAGGTGGCAGAAAAAGGTTTGATTGATAGTGCGAGGTTTTTTTTTTAATGGTGATGGCTCGGATACCATGTTATTAAAGAACAGAAAGAGTGTTTAATGTGTTAATTAACCCTAACACATAACTTAATCTATTTATATTAACTAAGATATAAATACAAGTTTTAACTAGGCAATGTGGGACAAATCACATATTATGAAAAACTAATTATTCTAACAGACATGATTGATTCAATTCAACGGTCCAGACTTTTTTCTTTCTTACTCTTACTTCGGGAGCATGCACGAATAATCTGAGTCATTGATAAATTTTAAAATAATGTTTTAAACGAGTTGTGGGGCCTCAGCTCCGCTGCATAAAAATTATTTATGTGGATCCCGAGGTGCGTGGCGACACCTCCATTGCGTAGTGATGTAGGCACGGGGCAAATGCGAGTAATATGACAAAGTTGAGCTGCAACTACTTATAGGATCAACCGTAGCAGATATCAAGAAACTATTAACTTACGCAACACATATTTAATTGATTAAAAGATCAGCTGAAAAGCAAAGAGTCTAGGTCAGAAAATGTCATAAAAGGTTCTTTTATTTTCTAAGGTAGCCATGTAAGACATGAGCAAAGTTAAAAGAGATCCGGGCCATGAAGATTTATGCCTAAGCGTTAGGTAATGTACTCGTGTGCTTTCCAAGAGCCAATACATCATCTAAAAAGAGTAAGAATTCAGAGTTGATGCACACAGGAGAGTGGCTAAAAAAACAGATGCCCTAATTGTCTCAAGGATATAGAGATTAATTAAAGAAGTGTTCAATATGGTGTTTACAGCCATGAAGCTTAATATATGCATTATAGAGAGTTTATAGTGACCTTAGCAAAACATATTGCTATCTGGAAATGAGATCAGCATTTAGTTACTACACAAAACCTTAAAACTATACAAGTACTCAAAATTTGCAATAGACCAAGATTGTAGAGCGTGCGAACATGAAAAAACAATCTCGCCAGGACAGGATGGAGAGGGTATAGCCCTATGATAATGAGTTGTGATCTTTTGTGTTCACAAAGCAACTATTTGTCCAATCTTGCTACTTCAGAAACTATTTGTGGCTCAGATATTTTTAATTACAGATATAAGAATGTTGTGGAATACTGATACTCTGGATGCTGAATGAATGAAGAATGATAATGTGCACAGAAAGTGATTTGTCTCTGTGTCTATCCTCTTGTGACTTTGATTTAGGAGCACGATTCCGTAACAAAACATCATTTTAGCTCCTCGATTTTTGACAATATAAGGGACCACTATTTCAGTGGTTTTACGAGAGGAGTTACTTTGTGTGTATTGTCAAAGATTAAGTTTGTCTTCAATCCTCACTCTACTTATACCCTCAATGATTATGAACTACATGAGTTATATTATGTTGTTATATACAGATATAAATTGATTCAAGGCTGGGAGCAGTCCAAAAAATGCTCCCCAAATTAAAAGCCAATATGAAATTTATGATTTTAGCACAACAAGAAACTTAACTATTATACTAGGATGGAACAATGTTTTTTTGGTCTATCTCATCCTTGCACTGGTGGAATAAGCCAACCAAACACCCACGGGTGTATCCCAGCGGTAGCTTGGGCATACTTTGGTTGTTCTCGCTCTTGCAAGTAAAAAGGATTTTTCACATCTTTCTCATATCGTTCTTACAATAGATGTTATTTTGGCCTCTTCAGTTAGTCAGTTAGACTCTCCACCCAGCTTGAAGGTCCTGAAATCTTCGAGCTATTGTTCCAGTTCATCTTTGTTATTCATGACAACTTCTCCCATCTCAAAAACATCTTTGTCCTCAAGGATCAAAGGAAGGAAATTTCGATTTGATAGACACTATAATCTTCCCAAGAAGCTTCTTCTGGTAAAGTGCTAGAGGACTGTACTAAAATCTATGGAACTCCATTATTTCCTCTACGCACAATAAGACGGTCTAAAATAGCAATAGGTTCCACTAAAGATTGCCCTTCAGACCCTAATTCTGGAAGTTGAGTCACTGGTATTACACCATCGCCCAATTCTATCTTAAGTAAAGATACATGAAAGACGGAATGTATTTTAGAACCAAAGGGTAATTCGAGCTTATATGCAACCTGTCCAATTTTACTAAGGATAGTAAATGGACCATAAAATTTTGGTGCCAACTTCATATTGAGTCTCAAGGCCACTGTAACTTGTCTGTAGAGCTGAAGCCTTAAGTAAACCATATCTCCCACCTGAAATACCCTTTCACTTCTCTTTCGATCTGCAAAAAATTTCATTCGTGACTAAGCTTGTGTTAGATTATCCTTCAACAATTGGGTCATTAACATCCTTTCTCTTATAAAGGAATCTGCGTCGAGTAAGAGGGATTTAAGGGGTTGTTGTAACCCAAATTGTGGAGGAGCATATCCGTATAATGCTTGCAAGGGAGTTAACTGTAGGTTGGAATGGAAATGAGTGTTGTACCACCATTCTGCCATTGGCTATCACTCATCATACTGCGGAGATAGCCTTCTAAACATTGGTTTATTCTTTCGGACTGTCCATCGCATTGTGGGTGATATGTTGTTGTAGTCTGTATCAGTTTGGTTCCCACTATTTTGAAAAGTTGTTGCCAAAATCCACTCATAAAGATCTTATCTCTGTCCGTTAATATCGATTGAGGTAGTCCATGTAATTTGTGAACATTTATTAGAAAATTTTCAGCTACTAAGTTGGCTGAAAAGGGATGAGCTAATGCCAAGAAGTGTGCATACTTGGTAAACCTGTCAATAACTACCAAGATGCAATTCATACCTTTAGAATTTGGCAAACCTTCAATAAAATCCATAGCGATATCACACCATGGTTGTTCTGGAATAGGAAGGGGTTGTAAAAGTCCGAGATAGCGTACATGCTCTGATTTCATTTGTTGGCATGTATCATAAAGCGATACCCATTCCTTAATTTCAGCTCTCAATGTTGGCCATTAAAAATATTGGTTTACCCTTTTGAACCTACCCAATGTTCCAGCATGGCCTCCACTTCCCGTGTTATGTACTTCCTTGATGATGTCCTTTCTTAAGTTTCCATGTGATCCCACATAGATTTTGGCTTGATATTTAAGTATTCCTTCTGTCATACTGTAATCTGGGTAGCTGGATGAATCAATTGTCAACTCAGGTATCAATTCTTGAACCCATTCATCTTGTCTCTAGCTGTTGATTATCCCTTCCTTCCATTTAGGTTGTGTTGTCAAAATTGCTAACATTTGACGATTATCCTTGTGAATTCTGGATAAGGAATCAGCAGTCTTATTGTCACGACCCAACCCGATAATTATCAAGGTAATTACCGGATTAGTGACGTGACAATATCATAGTAACAGACTACAACTAATAACAACTCTAAAAGAAAATACAACTAGAACAAACTGAAAGTGCTGATATAAAAGTATGTACAAAAGCTGACAAAACGGACTCAACAAGACCTGGGCCCAATAAAGCTGAAACAACTGAAATCCTACTACATACTACTAAAATATAAAAGATGTACATCTATCAACTACTGAAAACCAAACTGAACAACTAACCAATGATGAAGCCAAACGGACAAAAACCTCCACACTAAACACTGCGTTGCAGCTCGAAAGGTGGACAACTCTAACCGCGATCACCTAGAATCGTGTAAAAACACGTTAGCACGATGTCATGGTGAATATATAAGAACAATCTAAATAAGAACTAATGTAAGTGACAAAATCTCTTTCCAAAATATTATATCTCTTTTCCTCTTTCTATAAAAATATAGGATTTCCACTTCTTCTTTCTGGTTTTATACCACAAAATCTCTTCTTTACTCTTTGAATTTAATAAATGATTTTCTTCCAAATTTCCACCTTCCTTTTTTCAAAGAATCATTAAACATTTTCCTTTTCTCTTTTAAATTCCTCATAATATATATATTTCTCAAGTATACGATTTCCATATTTCTTTCTCAAAACCATTTCCATTGGATCCAATATTGATCCATATCCATCATAAGATCGAATAAAGATCTTTCACATCTTTCTTATCTTTTCTTTCATTTATACATATTACTAATATAGCCAATGGTCATTCCAATCCGTTGACCAACGTTAATTCCAGATCTGTTACCCAAATAAATCATCCCTGATGAATACACAGGTAATGAGTTTGGGGGGCTCACCTCCGAGCAGTAAGGATAAATATATGACACCTAACATTATTAGCCCAGGGCTAAGGCTGTCACCCCACATTGACTCGGGGCCAGGGTATTTTTCAGTCACCCAACATTATTAGCCCAAGACCAAGGCTATAATAGTATATATCAAATAGATCTGTCAAAATACTTTTCGAAGTATAAATCAAAAGCCTTTTCCATTTTCTTTCGTTTCCACATCTTATATCAATATGCCACTTTTTCACAAACCATTTCTTTTATTCTTTCTTTCCAAAACTATCTGAAGAATCAACTTCTTTCAAATGTCTTCTTTTCCAAACTACTAGCATAAATATATAAATATATAGTTATAAATCGACTTATTTAAAAAGTTCTAGATATAGTCACATGATATAGAAAATCTACGCGACGTCCTTTGCTTTTCCCGCAACGGTAGATGATGATGGCTTCTCAAGTCCTAGCAAATAAATAGATAGGACACAAATTAAAATAAAATCACAGAATAGACTAATAAACTATAAATTGCTCAAAATGCATGAATGTATATTTGAATTAAATATCTGGGGCAATATTATTCTCAATTTAGAATAATATGAATTTTCTGTATTTTTCTGCAATTTCTAGAATAATTAAATATTATTTCTGGAATTTCAATAATAATTTAATATTATTTCCATAATTAAATCTTGACATTTTC